>MJUT01030054.1:266356-283937 GCA_002080005.1 Gigantidas platifrons | reverse complement strand
AACTGTACCATCAACATTACAGTGTACAAATGTAGTCATACAACTGTACCGTCAACATTACAGTGTACAAATGTACAGTCATACACCTGTACCATCAACATTACAGTGTACAAATGTACAGTCATACAACTGTACCATCAACATTACAGTGTACAAATGTAGTCATACAACTGTACCATCAACATTACAGTGTACAAATGTAGTCATACAACTGTACCATGAACATTACAATATACAAATGTAGTCATACAACTGTACCATGAACATTACAGTGTACAAATGTAGTCATACAACTGTACCATTAACATTACAGTGTACAAATGCAGTCATACAACTGTACCATCAACATTACAGTGTGCAAATGTAGTCATACAACTGTACCATCAACATTAGTGTACAGATGTAGTCATACAACTGTACCATCAACATTACAGTGTACAAATGTAGTCATACAACTGTACCATCAACATTACAGTGTACAAATGTAGTCATACAACTGTACCATCAACATGACAGTACATAACTGTAGTCATACAACTGTACCATCAACATGACAGTACATAACTGTACAGTCATACAACTGTACCATCAACATGACAGTACATAACTGTATAGTCATACAACTGTACCATCAACATGACAGTACATAACCCCATCACTTGTTTTAGGTATCTGTAGGAAGAGAAGAACATGAGAGGTCATGTATATATGTGTGTTGAGAGGTCATGTATATATGTGTGTTGAGAGGTCATGTATATGTGTGTTAGGAGTATCAATTTTCCCTCTGTTTTTACAATTTTTCTACGAGATTTTGGAACTGTTCTGACAAGATTGGTATTTTTGTTTTCCATTATATTGTAATGCCAGGATATAACTGAAATATTGTTGTGAAAGTGGTATTAAACACCATAAACCAACTAGCAGCCATATTGAATGTTATTTCATCAAGGAAATGATTTTTTTTCTTTGAACAATCCATAGATCATTGCTGTTCTAGTAGCTTTCTGATGAGAAGATTGAAGATTGCCAGACATTGGATGTAAAAGCTCACATGTCCTTTTGCAATTAAAGAAATCTATGGTTAAAAGGTTATAATTGTGATTTCTAAATAGATTTGGCATAGTGACGTAAAGAAAAGCGGTATTCACTGAGTCAACAACTTTTACGAGTTATTCAAAGGCCAATGTTTCTGGATTTAAATTAAATTGGTTCAAAAATTATACTTTTATGTAATTTTATATCAAATATATATTAATTTTCCAAAATTTTATTAAGACTAGCTGTTAACCATTGTGGTGCATGGCGATTCCTATATATTTACTTTATAATTAAAAAAAAAAGTGTTTTGCCATCATGATGAATATTTAATTTTTAAATGAGACTTCAATTGCATAACATTAATAGAAATACTAGAAGCCTAGTTTGTGTTTATGCTGCAGACACAGCTGTGATCACTCATGCACACAAAACTTCTCCGTTTTTCTGCAAAAAAGCGAATAAATATGGTGTATTTACACACAAAGTACATTATTATGACAGATAAACGTGATAATTAACGAAAAATTAATGTTCTGCCCTGTCATGCTGTTAGATAGTTATTAATTACAAACAGCCATTTTTAATGCAGGTGATATTCTTCAACATAACACTACCCTGTGGCGAGCCCCTTTAAGTTGCTAGGTACCTGTTCTCTATCAATTTGAGCTATTTACTGTTATCTTTTCCACATCTTTTTATGAATGAAGATAATTTGTAGGGACAATGTCAAAACAATTTTCAAAAAACCACTGACATTGAAGTGTTAAAAAGTCAGTGGTTAATTTCACACAAAAACATTAGAGGAAAACAAACAGCTTTAATCAGTCAGATTTTTTAAAAGGGTATGACTAATATTAACAAGGTTTATAATGAAAAGGGTCAAAGTAGCAAAAAAACTCTTTAAATGCTTTCACATAAACTGTCTTTGTTACAAAAAACCCTGGATTATGACATCAGGAAGGGTTTGAGAAGGAAGTAAACTATAATAGAACAATGTAATCTGTATCATCTATAATCAAAATTGTTTGTTTAAAAACCAAAACAATAATATAAGTCTACATGTAACTGAAATTGAAATGAGTCGTTTAAATATTAAAGTCTTCTGAAAACAGAATGGTGCACGGACACCCACCCCTCCATTATCAGTAAAAAACACTTTTTTTTCCACAAAATCATGAAATTAAAACCCAATTTTGTTTTCTTTAACAAACAATCCACAAATTGCTTTGTATAACTTCAAAAAATAATATTTAAAATTTTATATATTTTCATGTCAAATTAGGAGTATAAATGTTATATTTTCATAGAGACTAAAACATTTATTGGCTTTGAAAATTTTTTTTTTTTTCAACTGAAGGTCATCAAAACAAGGGTCAAAGAAAGACAACTCCTACAAGTGAACATGACAATTTTCATAAAGTTTGGGCAAAGGGAGGTAACTTTTATGCCATATATAAAAAGAATTATGTCAGTCCAATATTCTGCTACTTCTTATCTAAAAGAGATTCACATAAGTTTAAAAAATTGTTTGTGACACCTGTTCCTATAGCTATGATTATCACCAACTCCCCAATTGTTTGTGACACCACTTCCTATAGCTATGATTATCACCAACTCCCCAATTGTTTGTGACACCTGTTCCTATAGCTATGATTATCACCAACTCCCCAATTGTTTGTGACACCTCTTCCTATAGCTATGATTATCACCAACTCCCCAATTGTTTGTGACACCTCATCCTATAGCTATGATTATCACCAACTCCCCAATTGTTTGTGACACCTCTTCCTATAGCTATGACCCAATTGTTTGTGACACCTCTTCCTATAGCTATGATTATCACCAACTCCCCAATTGTTTGTGACACCTCTTCCTATAGCTACGATTATCACCAACTCCCCAATTATTGTTTGTGACACCTCTTCCTATAGCTATGATTATCACCAACTCCCCAATTATTGTTTGTGACACCACTTCCTATAGCTATGATTATCACCAACTCCCCAATTATTGTTTGTGACACCTCTTCCTATAGATATGATTATCACCAACTCCCCAATTATTGTTTGTGACACCTGTTCCTATAGCTATGATTATCACCAACTCCCCAATTGTTTGTGACACCTCTTCCTATAGCTATGATTATCACCAACTCCCCAATTGTTTGTGACACCTCTTCCTATAGCTATGATTATCACCAACTCCCCAATTGTTTGTGACACCTCTTCCTATAGCTATGATTATCACCAACTCCCCAATTATTGTTTGTGACACCTGTTCCTTTAGCTATGATTATCACCAACTCCCCAATTGTTTGTGACACCTCTTCCTATAGCTATGATTATCACCAACTCCCCAATTGTTTGTGACACCTCTTCCTATAGCTATGATTATCACCAACTCCCCAATTGTTTGTGACACCTCTTCCTATAGCTATGATTATCACCAACTCCCCAATTGTTTGTGACACCTCTTCCTATAGCTATGATTATCACCAACTCCCCAATTATTGTTTAGGGGCCATCATGGCCATGATCGTATGGTGGTTGGGTTTACTACCTATACAATCAGTGCCTATCACCACTAACGTTATGAGTTTGAATCCCGTTCTGGAGAGGTCTACTTGATACAACATTATGCAAAAAGTTGTCAGTGACTTGAGACAGGTCTGTGGCTTTCTCCAGGTACTCTGGTTTCCTCCACCAATAAAAAATGACGGTCACAGTCACGATAAATACCATAGCTCTAACCCTCACCCCAATTATTATTGCAACATTAGTGCAGCATTTATTATGATTAATCTTCTCCATAAAACTTATCTGTTCTTCATTAGACTAAGAAAATGTTGCATCCATTTTCTTTTTGATAAAAATGAGATAAGCAAATGTATAGAATAACAATTAATGTAAAGTTTTACACCTTGATTATATGTATGTATAATGCATAAACAATATATGTATGTTGTCTGAAAATATAAAATATATCTTGTATGAACTCTAGCAAAAAGTAAAGAAGTCAGCCTCTGGCAAGATTTTCTCACCAGTAAGTTCCACTGCATTGAATAATTTTTTTATTTAATTTTTGCTGACTCACTGTGTTCTGTACTAAATAGTAATATAGAGGTTATCATGCAATGTTAAAAAGTTACAAAACTTTGTCTGATTCAATAAAAACAGCTGACAAAAAGTGTAATTATGATTGGTCCATTCTAAAATGTTTTCAAGGGTGTCCTCTATCACGTTCCTGTTAAACTGGTACATGTATGTTACTTATTTGTCTGCACACTCTACTCTTCTTAGAATCAGGGTACCAGGAGACATTTGTTTAGCATACAAAGAAATCACAAATTTATTTTTCATACCTGTTATTTGAATAAATGTTGGCAGGGTAAATATACATACACTAGTGTTATATAGAAAAATATTTACTAACAGTAGGCTCACCTAGGAATGCATGTACAGTTTGACTTTAAAGTTCTATCATGTTTATACTTTCTGAAATTCATACTCCTACAGGATTCTATGTTAAAACTTTGTCCTATTATAGTGGCCATCTTGGATTTCAGATTGATATAAAAAATAAAAATCTTTGTAAGGGATCATTCAATGTACATTATTGGTTCATAAAGCCTGTAGTCTCTAAGAAAAAGTATTTATTCACATTCCCATAGAGTCCTATGTTAAAACTTTTTCCTATGGTGGTGGCCATCTTGGATTTCAGATTGATACAAAAAAATGTACACTTTGCAAGAGATCATACAATGATTGTCTATGCAGAGTTTGTTTCAATCAAGTTTGGAGTTTTAAGGAAAAATATTTTATTCATCTTATCTTAAATCTGGTGACATCCATCTTTGATTTTGAATCGACAAAAAAAGGGATCTTTGTACAGGGTCATGTAACCATGTGTGATAACTGTAAAGAGATTTGAAATTTCAGCCAATCCAAGGGCAATTTGCCCAACAGACATTTTGAATTTGTAATTGCAACGATAATCACATAAAATGTTCTGGACCATGATTCAGTCCTCGAAATGAAAATTTTAATTTACTGGTCCAAATCAAATTCTTGGATTTATTTTTATATAGCTTTAAATAAAAACTGAAAACTTGACTGGTCCGAACAAAGTTTTACTGGTCTTGGGCCAGAGAACCAGTGCTCATCATGAGGACTGCTGATTCCTTGATGTTTTATTGAACAATATGTAAATAGGCTATAAAACATTAGTCTACATTGAACAGTCCTAAGACAAATTTAAAAACAGTAAAATTTACAAGTGCGTAGGATTGATAAAGATTGTTATTTTTAGAGAAATATTCTATTACAACAATTATATATATATATATATATAAGGTAACTACAGATTTGTAAATTATATATACAACACAGTTACAATAAGTACGACAGGCACCATAAAGGAGAATTAATTATTCAATATGCCTTTCAAGTTTTCAACATCGTGCAAAATTCGTCACAAAATGAATCTTTGCAATTAGAAATATATACAACAACAACGAAATTGAAAATCTGAAACTTTTGCATAAAACTCCATATTTTGACGAATTTCCGTTAAATAAGACCCTTTTTTTAACCTCTATAAATGACTAAGATTCGTGATGGATATATACAGTATTAATTAAAGATTGACATCTTTGATTGTTTTGTATAAGGCATCACCTTGTTAAACATCACCTCATACTGGTAACATAACCATTAACCTGTCACAACATACTAACCATATTGTGTTTTTTAAGTTAAAGTTTATGTTGTGTAAAACAACAACCAAAATAAAATAAAATAAAAGAGTTTTTATATAGATTTAATACCTTTGATGTTCAAATAAATTAAAATAAAAATATTATGTTCAAATAACCTTGTAGATAATATCTGTGTTAGTTCTGCTTGGCAAATTTTTGTGTACCAGTAATTTTATTTGTGCAGGTTTTTCAATAAGGGGTGGTACCTGGTACTTTTACCCACCTAAAATGGTCTTGGGCACCTCTTGAATTTAAAGAGTGTTGTATAAGATATTAATGAAAATTGTTCAAATTTTTTTTAAAAAGTACCACCTGTAAACAGTGAAGTACTGGTAGACTGGAAAAATATTGATAGTCCTGCTTGTGTGATCGTGGACACTTTCTTTAGTTTTAAAACATTCAACATATGAAACTACATCTTAAGATCTTTAATCTGATGTGGATGCAGTAATTGACTTGCACTGTACCAGTCACACATTAGCTGCTTGCTTATGTATTATACTAATACAGTTGTCCCCCCTCTGGTAAGGCCACTATCACCAAAGGTCATCCTCCTTATCAGGCCAGATTACAGAGGGGCTGAGAACATTTACTACTTATTTGTCCCCCATCAAGAGAAGCCACCCATCTTATATTGGCACATTTTCATTGTAGGAGTCAAGTGACATTATAAGAAGGGGTCTATTGTAGCTGGTTTTGAAATAACAATTTAACACAAAAAATAAATATAGAAGTGTGTGAACTAGGAACCAGGATCACAATATACATTTTTTTATTGATATTAACACTGAACAGAGGAGTGTGTCCCCTCACCAACATTTAACTTTCAAGAAATCTTTCCAATAGATGATGCTGAACAACAGTCTCGACTTCAGCTGTTAGTGACGTAACTTTCTGTGTATGATACATGAAACCGGTTTCAATGTGGTCTCAGTTCATGAAATCCATACAAATTTAACATGTCTTACTCATACATTCCAAACAAATCAATTGGGAAAAATGGTGTCTGGTTCAGAATGTTTTACTACATGTACATTCCATATTTATTACACTTACCGTCTTCAGAAATATCGGAACAAATTGATGGCACTTTATCAAGGGAGGGAACTCTGGCTACACTGCTACGAGACGACATACTATCAAAACTACCAAGGGATGGTACTTGATGGTCATCCACACTGTCTTGGCGACAAAGTTTTCCACGATACACCTCCTCCAAGCTGTCCTGTCTTGAGGAACCTTGACTGTAACCATCATCAACGCTGTCCTGTCTACAGAATTTGCAACTGTCTTCTATCACAACCGTCAGCTGAGGGTCATAGGTCACCTAAAAGAAATATACACTGAATGAAAGGAGCTTTTCTTATCATACAGTGTTAAACCATAAAGGTCTTGAAAGCTGAGGGTCATAGGTCACCTAAAAGAAATATACACTGAATGAAAGAAGCTTTTTTATCATAAACAGTGTTAAACCATAAAGGTCTTGAAAGCTGAGGGTCAAAGGTCACCTATAACAAATATACACTGAATGAAACATTACAAGGAGCTTTTTTTATTATTATAAACACTTGTTAAACAGTAAAGACCTTGAAAACCTGTAATCATTTATACAGCCAACGGTGGCTTGCTCAAACATTTATTATTTTTAAATTGAATCTTCTCTTCCAGCCAGACAGAACATTTTGTGTGACAAATCTAAATCTGGTTTTCATCACAGATTTGTATAACTAATAATTATAAATATATAATATCATCTTTCCACAGTAGAGGGCATATTGCATTTTGTCTTCTGTCGAAATTGTGTACTATACAAAACATGTACTCCTGGTGGTGTACCGAGTTGAGTCAAAAAGACCCATTATATTCAACAACAAACAAAATCTACCATTCAAAAAGTTGCTACAACCACTGTTATAGATATCTTTGTGTAAAACTACCATACTATTGCTGCACAATGACCCCTTGATTGACACTAGGTAGGAGGAGTTACAGATTAAGAAAAATGTGATGTGGACGGCAATGCTTAGTGATCCCTATATGCCAATGAAATCTGCTATGCACATGATGCAGGTGACAAAAAACCAAACCAGATAGGGTTAGACTTAAGGCGTTTAACGTCCCTTTTAGCCATATTTCAGCTATATTGTGGGGGTCAATTTAATCGGTGGAGGAAACGGGAGTACCTGAGGAATACCAGACCTGTCGCAAGTCACTGACAAACTTTATCACATAATTTTGTATTGAGTACACCTTGCCATGAGTGGGATTCGAACTCACAACTTTAGCAGTGATAAGCACTGTCTGTACAGGTAGTTGTAAATCCACCACCATGACGGCCCAGCGAGCCAATTAGTATTTAGCTGAAAGTTGTAACTGGTCCCAAAAAAAAAAGGAAAAAAATAGATGAAGATAAGAAAAAAGATGTCAAATCATACTTGTTGGCATCCAGATATAAAACTTTTTCAATGGACATATACTCGATCAGTAAAACATGACCATTAAATTTTAACCTATCGATAATCTATATTCTGTTGTAAGATGTGTTCATACAAATGAATAATGTTGGATTATTAAATCAAACTCCAAGTTATTATCTGGAAACCATTAATTTCAGATGGGACAGAAAATTCAGCAACTAAATAAATGTTCTCTCAAAGTTGTTCAGAAAAAAAAAACCCATTACATTTCTCAAAACATTTTGGTGAACTCACTCCAGAAAAAAATTATCATAAACACATCTTCAATAAATAAAGGTCATGATGTCATGCAAGCAATATTCAGGCTCAGGTAAAAATTGAAACATAATCAGGGGCAGACAACTATTGATTGGGAGAAGGTTAATTGTTGTATAATTACTTGGACGACAACGTTAATTGCCATTTTCCATTAAATTGCTATTTCTGACAACAGATTGATTTTACCCTGGTCTTTAAGATATTGTAGTTTATACAAAAATCAATCACGTTTTATTAACTTTGAAACATTATTCTGTGGTCTAAAACATTACTTCAGTAAATACATATTGTTGTTCTATGTGACAAAGATCTGGCAAAAAGAAAATGTGCAAAAAACACAAATTACTAAATTGTTGTTTTTCTGCGAAGGGTATTTCATTGGATTAAGAAACAATAAAAAAAACAAGATGAACTGTGAGCTAATGCTCACTTATGTTACTCCCGCATATATGTTCAATGTTATAAAAACCAACTAAGTCGGCAAACAGGAAGTAGGAATCTGTCGGGTCCAAAAACGCTTCCCACAATATGGCATACCTATATGAAGCTTGTGACCAAATATCAGATTTCTGCCATCAATAGTTGCTGAGAAAAATATATTGGACGGACAGACGGACAGAGGTAAAACAGTATACCCGCTGTGGAGCGGGGGTATGAAAATAGAAGAATGTGTCGAAGGGACACATATACCCCCGCTCCCAGCTAAAGTAAACAGGTATTTTTCGGCAAATCAAGAAGCATAACTTGAAAACGGAAATTAAACTTGGCCTTGCTTTTATGATCCCTGCCCTTGTGTATAAATTTGCCACAATATAACTGAAATATTGTTGAATGTGGCATTGAACACCATAACACTACCAAAGACTTATAAATTATTTGACTCTCCAATCTTTTGATTTTGAGCATAAACGAAGGGACAATAAAAAAATGACGATCCAGAGTAACTAGCAACATAGGGTACGGTACACAAGACAAAGACAAACAAAACAAAAACACAACACAATATGTGTTGGACACCTCTATACACAAAAAAACAAATGAGCTTATTTATATAATAGCGAAAAATGTCAGTATGACTTCAATAATTTACATTTCTGATCACAAAAAAAAAAACAAGAAAAAAAAGACAATTCTACTATAATTATGAATTAACATTCAGTATGTGTACAACTTGTATTATTATGTAGTAATAACATTATTGTAAAAATATAGGGGTTTTCCCTTGTTATGATCTAGACTGGTCTGAAAATTAACTTTAAATCATCTTGTCATAATAACCGTTGAAACTTTTAAGTTACAGACAAAACTTTCATTCATTTTCAGAGGATGGAGGAATTTGTTTAAAGACCTATAATTACATCTTATTCTTAAGGGAAAGAAGAAAACTGAAGATAATAATTATGACAGATGTGCTATGACCAGATAATTAATGGCCGACATCAAGTACAGGTGTCAATGTACGCATACATGTATGCAAATTTATGATAACCAAACAGAAATGACATGTTAGATCAACCTTTAAATTCTATGGGAAGCCGAGATCACAACCTGCTGTCTTCATTAAAATAATATTAATATATATTTTGACAAATCCTGGTGTGTCTGTCGGAAGGGAAGTTCTGAATTAACAACTGTGGGGGCATCATGTCAATTCATTGATTTCTTTTATCTAATTTAATTAGTTTGTTGGGAATCTTTAATCAGGGGTGATTCTGGTTAGAACAAAAAATCAATGAAAATCGGTGAAAAAAAGCTGAAATCAGTTAAATAACTAGAAAATATCATCCCTGTTTAATACTGTTCTAACTGAAACAAATATGAAAATTTCAATATATAACAAAAATTGTAAAGTTTTATTTTTGGATGAAATTGAAATTCTTTTTAATCACTTGTGGGGACTGTTGATATATTTTTTTAACCTAATTATATTTTATCTTTTTTTTTAAAGGAGACATTCTATCATTAAAGTTTATATATTTTTTTCAGAACGTTTTATTCAATATGATTTTTCCAGGAAAGCAACAAAAAAACAACAACAATTGACATATTAAAGTTTCAAAATAATTAAACAAAAAATATTCAAAGATTAATTTTTATTTCTCTTTGATTTTAAAATTGACAGGTTACATTTTTTTTAAAATACAGTCAAACCTGTATTAAGGGGTTACCTTTGGGACAAGGACAAAGTGGTCTTTTAGGACAGGTGACCTCTTAAAAGGGGTTCAGTTCACATGAAATTTTCTATGACAGGACAAGAAAAATGTGACCTTTTAATACAGATGACTGCTTAATAGAGGTGACCTGATGGTCAAGTTTGACTGTATATGTTTTATAGTAGTAGACTATTTATCCTTCTTGTGTCTTTAGGTATATAGATTTATAATTATCTATTTTTGCCCTGAGGACTGTTGACCTCAAATCACAGATAAGTCATCACAATGGTATATCTTTGTTACATTTGGTTTTTGTGGTTTGGGTATAAAGTAGAAATCATGGTATACCATTGTATTATAAACCTGTAGTAAAACACAACAAAGACCCTAATAAAAAAGCCTTGTAAGTCAATCATTGTCACTTTCATGCTTTAATTTTCAATCATGGCCTACATTTTTGTTACCAGTAACATTCTGAATCATCATTTTCCCCCTTAAAAATTGTATATAAAATATTTTGAGGAATGTTTTGTTTAGCTGTGAACATTTTGGTGATTTGTGTACAAACCTAAGTCGATCATCTCTTTAAAAAAAAACACTGTGGATGGGAAAATGTATAGTAGAATGTTGATTTTTTTATTAACAAAATAAATGTGATATTTAAATTTGTTTCTGTATCAAATATCATCATTATTCTATACTGGGGGCAGTTGTGGTCTTGATCGCATGGTACAATTTAAAAAAACAAAAATGTAGTTAGATTTACAACTACATGTGCAATCAGTGCATATCACAACAAAAGTTGTGACTTCGAACTCCGTTCAGGGCGAGGTGTACTAAATACTACATAATGTGATAAAGTTTGTCAGTGACTTGCGACAGGTCGGTGGTTTTGTCCGGGTACTCCAGTTTCTTCCACCAATAAAAACTGACCCCCACGATACAACTGAAATATTGTTGAAAGTGACGTTAAGCACCAATATCTCAACCCCTCAAAACTGTAGTCCATATAAACTTTTTCATAGGAGTGACATCTATTTTCTGATGACAAAAATGCACCTTTTTTAATGAAAAAAGTGACATTAAAATTTGCCTCATTTTCTACCCGTAATCATTCTTACTTTTCATAAAATTCCAAATTATTATAGGGAAACAAAAACATCATCAAAATGCCATTGAATGAATACCAAATATTGGTAGTGAGAATTAATATATAAGACATATAAAAACATCAATATACCCTGGTATTCCAAACCATCACAGAGGCGTATAGGACACAAAAACAACATCTAAATACCCTGGTGTTCCAAAACATCACAGAGGCTAAAGGACACACAAACAGCATCAATATACCCTGGCATTCCAAAACATCACAGAGGCTAATAGGACACAAAAACAACATCTAAATACCCTGGCGTTCCAAAACATCACAGAGGCTAAAGGACACACAAACAACATCAATATACCCTGGCATTCCAAAACATCACAGGGGCTAATAGGACACAAAAACAACATCTATAAACCTTGGCATTCTAAAACATCACAGAGGCTAAAGGACACACAAACCACATCAATATACCCTGGCATTCCAAAACATCACAGGGGCTAATAGGACACATAAACATCAATATACCATGGTGTTCCAAAACATCACAGATGTTACAGGACACAAACAAAATCAATCTACCCTGGTGTTCCAAAACATCACAGAGGATATAGGAGGATACATAAACAAAATAATTATACTCAGGTGTTCCAAATGATTATATTTTTATAGAGGCTATAGGGGGGCACATAAACAACATCAATATACCCAGGTTTCCAAATATGAAAGCTATCGTACCAACAAACTAAATGAATTTCATTCACAAAGTGAAGCAGGACGGACTGACAAACAAATGGATTTATATATAAACAACAAAAACTATATGCCACCATACTATATTGATGCGGGCATAAACAATATTTAAAAAAAAAGATAACTTGTATTAGTAATAATTTTTGGAGGGAAACAACAGGTTTGTTGATTGGGATGGGAATACCATTACCTGTGGTAGATTTATATAAATGTGATGATGCGAATAACATAGAAGCTGGATGATGTATAATAAAATTGTATGCATGGTAACCATGAAAACAATATATGATTTTCAGGGATGACAAGTAATCAGCTGAAAGTACCTCATATGGATAAGGATAATTGGTTCAACTTTATAGGATTGGGGTTAGTGTAAACTATATTTTATTTGAAAGAAAGTCAAACACAAATACAAGATAGCAAATGGGATTGGAAAACAAGTGAGGTATCACTTTTACAAATTCCGTTCCCTAATTGGGATTATGGTGTTTAATGCCACTTTCAACAATATTTCAGTTATGTCATGGCGATCAGTTTTATTGCTGGATGAAATCAGAGTACCAGGAGAAAACCAGACTTGTCGCAAGTCATTGACAAACTTTATCACATAATGTTGGATCGAGTACACCGCGCCAGTGGTGATAGGCACCGAAAGCATAGATAGTTGTAAATCCAATACTATATGATGACGATTACGACAGCCCTCATTAATTTCAGTAATTCAAATTCTTGAATTTATTTTTATTTAGTTCTAAATAAAAACTGAAAAATTTATTGGTCCGAACAAAGTTTTACTGGTCTTGGGCCAGAGGACTGGGATTGTAATCTGGTAATCAGTAAGTTTTAATTATTTACTGCATGGATATAAGAGCATCTGGTGACAAATGATCCTGTTTCTCACATCATGCAATTTAATTAAAAGTAAACGTGATAAAGTTCGTCAGTTACTTGCAACAGGTCGATTGTGTCAAATCCGTCTTTTTCTTTCTTTTTTTTTGGTGATACACTAATATCTGATGACATCTGTATATGGTCATGTAGAGCCATATTTTCAATCAACCAATCATTTCACTAGCCTTCTAAATCTTAGGCATTAAAACCAAGCACATACTGAAATCTGTTGTCTGATTGGTCAATATATTTTTACTCTGTTGATTTGATTGGACAGTGAAAGAAGAATGAAAGGTTAATTGACATGACCTTAAGTCACTGGTAACCAGTGCAATACACCATGTATTACAAAAAGAAATGTTTTAAAATTTAACAAACAGTACATTAAAAAAGAGAGGGCAATTAAAGGTCTCTTTATAAATTTAACTACAGTGAAAAGATCATTAAGAAGATTGATTGATTGGTGTTTAATGCCAACTTTAGCAATATTTCAGCTATATCGTGGCACATGAACAAATTAACAGTGGTTCTGTACGTGAACAAATAAAAGGCCCATTTGTATTTATAGCATATGCATCACTCCGCGTATGTGTAAACAAAAACCACTTATCTAAAAATAAAAAATATTTTACTTTTGGAATTCTTGGTGGTCTTTTCTTCTGCTTGGCTGATTCTCTTGGAAAGAACTCAATGTCATCGATAATATAATCGTAAGAAGCTGCTTGGTACTCCATCTCCTGTGAACAAAAAATAATAAATACACTTTCATGAAGCAGTGCCAGTGGCGTCAAATGTATTAGTCAATACCTATAATTGTACGGTAAATCAGTCTTACCTGAGGTAGTGTTTCCACTAAGAAACAAGTTTCACAGGAGCTAAACCTCCACAAAAGACTTCAAACACTTTATAATATATGCAGAGTTAAATAATTTCCACTGACAGAAACTTGCTGTGAAGTAAACCGTTAAATTGAATGACTGTTGTTGAGAGTTTTCTGACCTAGTTTCCAGACCCACGTCTTCACCGTTTCATTAACAAATCACCTGTCAAGTGACTTTGTGTCGCACAGTTTGATTGGCTATTGGCAAGATGTTTTTTTTTCTCCAATGTAGTGGCAGTTCCTTTCGTTGTACATAGTACTACGTTGTACATTAGTACAACAAACTTATTTTTTGGGGAATGTCAATATTAATTTTACACTTTTTTATACATTAGCATTTATGTTTGGGTCTACATGTCGAAATTAGAGATGTCTCCGACTTCCCGAAAAAGGGGGAGGGGTACTTTTTTTTCTCTAATTATCCAGGGAATTATAATTCCCTGTCCTATCACAGTGACTTGTTCCCTGCCACTAAATTTGCCCCACTGATTTTTTTTTCTCCTTACTTTCAATGTGTTGCCAATGATTTATATAAATCAAGGATTTATATAGTATATATCTTACTATATAAATCCTTGGTATTACCCACTTATTTTTTTTTAACGATTTTAGAGATTAATACATTGATAGTAAACTAAATTAAGTGTGGCATATTTAGTGAGCGGAAGCAAGTCCCTGTGCTAATATTTGGCAAAAAAATCCCAATTTATATCCCACATTTTGCACCAAATTTTTTTCAGTATATATGTATTAAATTTACTCATTTATATTAAAAGATTATTCGCATATCATCATGTTTCGACAAGAGTTGTTTCTTATCCTACTATACATGTAAATAAGATGTATGACTATATTTGTAACCCGAACGTATACGTATAATCTGACACGTACAATCTCGAAATATGAAATCAACTTTAGTATTTCCCGGTGACAAAAGAATTAGTACTTCCTTGGATTTGAGTACCTGGCTGTACATATTAAATATTGGTATCTTATAAAGTACTGAGTAAAGATGCAGAACAAAATTTAACGAGTCCAATCTGTATCTGTATCTGGTGCGTTGTAGAACCCAACTATGGTTTTTATACAACGGGTAGAGAGAGCACCGATGGCGGTCTTTATTGGCGCCGATTCCTTAGAGCGGTCTTAAATGCTTCTAATGAATTTGCATGCACGACACTGTTTGGCAGATGGTTCCAATGAATGACGGTGTCCACAAAGAAAGAATGTTGGTACTGCTGTTTCTTGTAGTCTGGTAATTCAGGGGGGGTTGACAGGGGGTAGACAGTTCCCACTTCCCTCCCCCTACCTGCCATTTCCCTCCCCCTGCATCCCACTTCCCTCCCCTAGATCCCACTTCCCTCCCTCTTCTATATTATGGGGCCCAATACACTTCCCTGTGGAATCATTTGTTGTACAAACCTAAAAGTAGTACAAATCTCGAAACTTTCTCGGCGCTGTTGTTTTTCTGCCCTTCCTTGACTACCGCCGCCGATTTTGACCACTTTAGAACTTTTTGTTTCATATTATTTAAAATATATCCCACCCTACATCTACATGTTCCCGCTTCATAACATCGCGGTTCCAGACCCCTTTTCTCCCGCTTCCCGCACCCCCAACTCCCACTTCCCTCACCCCTTACTACAGGGTCCCCCCCTCCCCGTCCACCGCCTCAATTCAAGTCCTTTTGTATTATTGCATGTACGTTTCTCTACTATATTTGATGTTATATAATCTTCAAAATATTTTGTCTTGATGTTACTTTTCGGTTTAGTTAATTTGACGAAATTATCTCTTTGTAGTGCCGGTACCAACCCATCAACCACCTTGTACATTAGGATCAGACGTAAGCTAAGTCGTCTTTCCTCTAATGTCTCCAGCTCAAGGTCTTCTCTCATCCTCGTGACGGCCCCTGTTTCTCTACTTTCGTCGTCTTTTTTAACGAACCTTATAGCCCTGTTCTGTATTCGTTCTAGTTTGTCTATGTCTCCCTTAAGGTATGGGTTCCAGATGGTAGCTCCATACTCTATGATTGATCTTACTAGGGTAACATATGCGGTCTTTCGGCATGTTTCAGGACATTTCTTAAATTTCTTCTCAGGAAGCGCAGTGTTGCGTTAGCTTTTTTTACACAGTAGTTTATGTGGATGCTTCATTTCAGGTTGTTTGAGATTTGGAGTCCTAAATATGGATTGTCCTGTACTTCTTGTAGTGTGTGTTTTTCTAGTTGGTAATATCTATATGACTTGTTATTTATTGACAGGACATAACATTTCTTAGTGTTGAATCTCATGCCCCATTTATTTGCCCATCCTTCAAGGTGTTTAAGGTCTGCTTGCAGTGTGAGGTGGTCGTCTTCCTTTTTGATCGTTCTGTATAGTAGGCAGTCGTCGGCAAATAAATGGACAGATGAGTTGGAAGGTAATTTATATGGCATAAGAACATTGTCGGTCCGAGTACAGTACCTTGAGGCACTCCAGAGTCTAATGATGTTTCTTTTGAACTTTCACCCTCCACTATATTGTTATCATTGTTCTGGTTGATAGGAAGTTGGTTAGCCATGAGTGAATGTTTCCTTTGATGCCGTTTGTTCTAGTTTGTGTAGAAGCTTATCATGTAGTACTGTGTCGAATGCTTTGGAGAAATCTAGGATGGCAACGTCTACTTGTTGTCATTTATCGTGTTCTTGTTGGAAGTCGTTGATTGTTGTGATTAACTGGGTTTCACAAGAATATCCAGACCTGAAACCATGGTTTAGATTTGTTGGGATCTTATTTTTCTCCATGTGTTTTAGGACATGTCTGCAGATTATGAGTTCCAGTATTTTGCAGGTGACTGATGTTAGTGATACTGGCCGGTAGTTTTCTGGTAGGTGTTTGTCTCCTTTTTTGAAGATACTCGAGATGTTCGCATCTCCCCAGTCCTTGGGTAGTTCTCCAGTATCCAAAGAACATTGTAGTAGTATGGTTTTTAGTATTGGCGCTAGGGGTGTTGCGCGCTAGGGGTGTTGCGCATTCTTTTAATATCCGGTTTGGTATGCTGTCTGGCCCTGATGCTTTTGATGGATTTATGTTTGTTAATAGTTTTTCTATGCCCTTTTGATCAATGATGATTGGTCTGATGATGTTCTTTGATTGTATCCTAGTCGACGGTAGGTCATTATTTGTTGGTTTGGTAAAGACTGATTTAAATTATGAGGTTTGTTCCTTTCTTTAAGGGGGAGGACAGGGGGAAGGGAGACAGGGAAAAGGGGGTGGGAGAAAGGAGAAA
>MJUT01030054.1:217342-232248 GCA_002080005.1 Gigantidas platifrons | reverse complement strand
CCCCTGTTTTAGATTAAAACTATATACAAGTGTGGTATTCAGATGTTGAAGTGTTGTTCGAGAGCAGATATTGGGATCTGCTCTCAACTGTCTAGTGTAGTGCATTGTACTGCAGCTACAGGTAGGAGGTTCCATTGTGCTATTGTTCTTGGGGAAAAATGAGTACTTGCAAGAAACTTTACTTGTTTGTATTAGTCTATAGGAATAACTGTGTGGGTATTGTCTTGTTCTTGGATCGGATTGAGCAAGGATTTATATATCTACTAGATAAATCATTGGATTGAGAAAGGAAGTTTGTTGTGTATATGGCAACATGGCGATGTATGATTTTGTAGAGGAAAATGATTGAATGTGTGTAGTATTTCAGTCACTGAGCTGGTATTGTGGTATCTGTTGCAGGTGTACCTAGTTGTTCTGCGTTGGACCATCTCGAGTTGGTGTATTTGAGATTTTGTATGTGGGTCCCAGACGCATCTGCTGTATTCTAGCTTTGGTCTTACGAGTGCTATCATGTGTAAGCTCTTTCTTGTACTGTCTTTCAAGGATTTATATACTATATAAATCCTTGCTGTTTTTTTCATTATCGCAAATTATTCCTTTTATTCGATGGCGACACCCATTTAACCCCATCAATATGTGACGTTTACATATCTCAGACGGTTCGTTTTGCTTCTACTTGAAATAATATTTATGGACTTTAATGACCATAATCTCGCGATAACGGATTTCGTTTTACATCAACGCTAAAGTTTGTATAAATATTATTACCGCTATATATAATCATGTATAAATAATATGCTACGTGACAAAAAAAACGTATTTTCTATCCGTGTTTCCATGTCGACATTAACGAAGATGAAAAATAATAAATCTAACACATCAAAACTTGAAAATTAATAGATAAAATTATATTCGCAAATGTTGTAATTTAGCAGATGTAGTCGACTCTCATCGTCAGTAACCCATGACTAACCACTAGTTATGATTGGAGAGTATCGGTTTGGTTTGGTTTGGTTTATGGTGTTTAACCACTTTTAACAATATTTCAGTTATATTGTGGCGATCTGCAGCTGTTTTATTGGTGGAGGAAACCAGAGTACCAGGAATTAACACGGTTAATGGGATCAAACCACCCCCTCTTGATAACACGATCTCCAATGGCAATACAAATATGCAAAAGACTACATACTATCACAAAGATGAATAAGAACTTAAACATGGACAGTACAATAGCATGGTCAATGAATGTTTGTAGAACCTTCTTAGCTAGCTAGTAGTCAGTTAACTATGAGCAATCACTGACCCTGCTATTGTACATTTGTACTTTCAATGCTCATGTTGTTCATTATGTGATTGTGTGCTTTTTTGAGTGGAAGGGAATATGCACTGATTTTTTAAATTGTTTGTTAATATATGTTTGCCATTGGATATCCAAGTATCAATGAATTCATATTAACCTATTTAACTCCGACACATTTTTTAGCCTGTTCTAAGCAAGGACATAGGTTTCTATTGACATATGTCATTTTCTCTTTTGTATTCAATGGTTTGAGGTGACATGTTCATTTCATTGATATTAATTGGTGAAATTGTTTATAATCACTGTCTAAAACTTTCTTTTCATAGTCTAAAATAAAATTGCATTTCCATTCCTAGTTCTTAAAGAGACAACTTTTAATATATACACCCCATTGCTGCTCGGCACCTTCATCCGCGAAAACTTGATTCTGTACATTGCAGTGCCCTTTCAAGCTAGTCTGGATTGTTATAGCTAATTCGTCAAAAAACAAGAAGATATTTTGAAACTTCCGACCAAGATGGCTTAGAATCCATATAGTGGAATCGTCATGTGTGTAAGCAGGAATGTTCACAAAACAATTTTACAAGACCACTGAGCGAACCCTGTTGTATAGGGATATGACCTGTCTTCGCTCCACAGTGCAACTCCTCTGAAAGGAGCACCTGCTAGTTTTGCCGCATGATACAAATACACAACTCGTCCTGAAGCTTAATACCCTTCGTAAACGAGTGCTCAGTCTATGTAGACTGAAACACTTGCAGCACCAAACACAGTGCAGTTCGTAATGAGGACGCGTCTGTTCGGAGAGTCGATCGTGGTCTGTTGTAAAGCAATATTATCCCACCCCATCCGTTATGGTCTTTTTGTTTGGTGATGATATTAACTGCTACCCTTGGGCTGATCCCTTTTACCTACATGGTGTATTGTTTGTAAATTTGTTCTCGTCATGAGTACAGCTGAAATACTGGTCACTTGATGTTAAACAACAATGAACTAATCAATCAGCATTATCTTAAACCTATTCCTGTAGTGGTGGCTAATCTTTATTTTATGATCAACATAACCAAAGAATAGTAAAGGACCATACAGGGAACATTCCAGTCAAGTTTTGATACAGGGAACATTCCAGTCAAGTTTTGATACAGGGAACATTCCAGTCAAGTTTTGGGTTAGAGTTATGGTGTTCAATGCCACTATCAACAATAATTCAGTTATATCATGGCGGTCAGTTTTATTAGTGGAGGAAACTGGAGTACCAGGAGATAACCACTGACCTGCCGCAAGTCACTGACAAACTTTATATCACAAAATGTTGTATCGAGTACACCTCACCATGAGCGGGATTCAAACTCACAACTATAGCGGTGATAGGTACTGATTACATAGTTCTAATACAATACGATCACGATCATGACAGTCACTCAGTCAAGATCAGTACATGAGTGGTTTCACAATATAATTTACATTAGATCTCCTTACTTGTAAGTTGTTCCCCCCAAACCCCCTCCCCCTTAATTCTTTGACACTACGTCCATATAAAATATATTACATTTGTAGGAACCATCCAATAATCATTCCACATACAATTTTGGTTCAAAATTCAAAAATCAGTTTTGTAATTTCTGAAAACAAGATTTATATACCGTATATAAGGCCAGAAAATATCAAACTGCATTTGTAGAATTTGTCATTTAAAATGTTTCAATGATTATCTCCCTTGTCACAGGAATAATGAAATAAATATACTATAATTTACTTATGGTATATCCCTTTAAAACATGGTATTCAATAATAAAAACACAACTCTAAAAACATTAACTGTTTTATTTACAAATATAAATTGGACGGGATATTTTTCCTAAATCTCATTGATGCATAAAAAATATGTTACACAACAAATTGATAACAACGTATGATAACAAATGTATATAAAAATATACAATTAAATTAAAAAGTGAGATAAAAGTGATACAAGATCTAACTAGGTCACGACAGGCTTCAGATGAGGTCAAGCATGTATAGTTCTTGATAAACATCATTCAAACGATTAGGTGTTTTTACGTGTCGTGTGTGAAAACCACAAATGAAAAATGCATTTTTTTTTTCATTTTGCAAATGCAGTTTTTTTCTATTTAAATAAGGATTCGTGAATAACATTGTCACAGCTTGAGCAATACAGGGAGTGTATTCTTGGAGAAAGGTCATAATGGTGCACAAATTCAAACCACACAAAAAAAAAAAAGAACATGGGGGTACAAACAGAAATACTTATGTACAATCTCTACATGTGAACTGTGTATTGTGTGACAATATGTATCATCAAGAACTACCCCTCAATCCTGACTCTCTGTCACCCGTCGTGACCATTGTGAATGTAAAATATCTAAGTATTTATTAATAACTATGTCATACAAGAACTTAATGTCTTAGAAAATATCTCTAATGAATTATGGGTATTTTTTTTAATTCACATTCTTTCACATATACAATCTTGGAAACTATCGCTAATGAATTGTGGGTCATTTTTCTTAAATCACATTGCTTCACAATATACACTGTCTTAGAAACTATCGCTAATGAATTGTGGGTATTTTGTTTATTCACATTGTTTCACATTGTATTAATTTGGTATAAAAATATCCCACCATTGGTAGTTTTTGAAACAGTGAATAAATTAAACGATGAATACTTGGTTTAATGAGAGGTAGAAATTAAATGACAAAATGTACGAACTAACAACGCGTCGTGTGCACTAAATTTGATATCTACGTTATTACTTTTATACATATATATATAAACTTAACAGTTAGCACTGAATACATATAAAATACCACGTGTATATTGTCTGGAAAATACAAAATTTATTTACATGAGCTTTAGTAACAGATAGAAGTGACTTTTAATGAGCATTTCTGGACTGTTTCACAGCGAATGAAAATAAATTTTATCAATAATGAACGTATATTATGTTTATCCTGCAATGTCATAAAGTCCAAACCAATGACAATATTTTACTAAAAAGGGCAGAAACGGGTATCATTCTAATTGTTTTCCATTGTTTTGTAACCTATCACGTACAAGTTTATACTGTTACTAGTTCTTACTGTTGGCTCTACATGAATCAGGGACCAGAACAGATTTATTAGGTCCATGTCAGACTAAATAATGCTGCAGTTTATTTGATCCCTTTATTAGTACTCAAAATAACATGAATGCAGGATAAATTACACTGACCTCCTGTAGTATATAGTTCAATGACCTCTAGTGGTACACATTCAGTGACCTCTAGTGGTTCTGTACACATTCAATACTTTTTCCATTTGTCTCCATGTTTTATCCTTTTGCTATAAATAAGACAAATCTGGTAACGGATCGAATCACCTTGCCTTGTCAGTGATAAATTGGTTGGTAAATCAGAAAATAACGATCGAATCACCTTGCCTTGTCAGTGATAAATTGGTGGTTAAATCAGAAAAATACTGTAAGTTAGGATAGGTATGATAAAATCAATTAATGAAAAGTGACAAACGATTCAATGAAAGTAAAAGGACAAAATACAAATTCATGAATTATGATAATCAGACATACAGTTTAACCTTAGAAATCTATATATACAAGTGCACAGATTTCAACGGAAACAAATTCATAATTTAATTAAATGAGTCGTATCGCATTTCTTTTATGTTAGGCGAAAATTATTCAGGGTTTTAATGAAGATTGCTATCCTTGAAATTTCATTATAATAAAAAAAAAATATAATATTCAATAAATAACAAATAATTTGCAGATACAGTACATTGTACATGTATTAATACTAACTATTACAGAAATGACCTTACTGGCACAATAAAGTCACATGACTTGACATACAAACTTGCATAGATATATCACATGATCACAGACTAGTTAATATCATCTTCAACACCATAAAGGTACACATACGTTATTTCTTTAAGGTTAAAAAAGAATGGGGGGTAATGAGAATACAAATATCTTTGGGGTGGAAGAATATTTGCATATTTTCAATTTAGATTCTATGCAATCTAATGAAATAAAAGATATTATTGAACCAGCGCATGAATGAATATTTCTGAATCATCTGTTTTCTTCCGAGGAAGCACAAACCTAACAATACCTTTCTAGAAAATGAAAGGACATCAACATGCAATAACAGTTTCATGCTTAAGTTGTATACACAAAATTGTACTGTACTAATGATAAAATATAAACAAATTAAATACACATATACTTCAAAAATAGTTTTAACAATGTATGTCACACTATGAAGTATTGAATGTACAAATATGTTGCATAGAAAAATATGTTGTCTTCTGTGAACTCTTCAAAATATAATATACCATTATAAGAAATATAGAGTAATGTCAGTTTTGAAGATTGAGACAGACGTTATCACTAGTATAGCATCGAGTCAGATGAGGCGAGCTGCTAACCTCTGATAATGTATGTCAAGACCTTCAAAACTGATGTTATTGTTTTTTATCGGAAGCATCATAATGTGTTTGACAATCACACTGATAATTTCCAGTATCCGAAGCAGTTCTTAATACTGACAAGATCACTCGGTGAGATCAAAAGAAAATGTCCAAATTACTGATAAACAAAAATAATGATCAATAGCACAACAGAAAACACTGTAATTTATTTTTTGTTGGTGATCATGGCAAGGAATATTACTACACTGATTTCTCAAATACAGACTTGCCATTGAATATAGTAATACTCTTACCATGTTTTACATTCTGAATTTTTTTTACCATTTGCTGTGTCGTTTACACGGAAAAACAGTATTTTCCTGATTCATTATTTACATCCAGAAACTACATATTACTGTTGCCTTGTTTACTCAGAAATTACATTTTTGTTTCATTGTTTACACTCAGAAATTACATTTTTGTTTCATTGTTTACACACAGAAACTACATTTTTGTTTCATTGTTTACACTCAGAAACTACATTTTAGTTTCATTATTTACATCCAGAAACTACATTTCCCTGTTGCATTGTTTACACACAGAAACTACATTTCCCTGTTTCATTTAGTTAGGACTTTTGAAAAATTACATTCTTTCAAGATTATTTACATTCACAAATGACGCAGTCTGATTTCATTGTTTTCATCCAGTTCTAAACGGACATTGTCTGGTATTGACGGTCGTCTTTGTGGCGTTGATGTTGATAACAGAGCATCTGTCAATTTACCGCCATCAGTTCTGTATCCCTCCACAAAACTTGGTCTAAATTTATCGTCAAGGTGAAAATAAAATCAAAAGCAAACGATTGCTGCATCTTTCTATGTTACCAACAAAAAAATTGAAAACTTGAATCCCTGAAGATTTTTTCTATAAACCACGATGTTACTGAAATTTATGTTTCCTTACAGATATTTTTGAAAATGAAAACTTTACATAAAACATATCTTGAAAAAAAAAAATTATTTAAATTTTTGAAGAAAAAAAAATGCATTCTATATTGTCAACCAAATAATTCAGGTAACATACAAAAATGCATTGTAATTAAAACAAAGGTGAAAGCGGGTAGAAATCGGTGATTCAGTGATACTTACCAGTACATCATCCATACAATATGTTATTTCTCTGCCAATATGAGATTAAACAATACCAGCAATTTCCAAGTTTGTTGGTAAGGGAGAATAAATTTCAACTGCAAATCAGAGAATATTTTTGGTGGCAGTTCACTATTTAAATGATACATAAAATTAAGAATTAGAAAAAAATAATTGATTACATGTACTTGTTTGTAAAAATGTATACCCTCATTTCCAAGTATTGAAATTTCTAGTCACATGACAATGGATTTTATTATTTTTTTCTCCCTCCAACACACTTTCAGGACTTTACTAGCGGGTGACAAAATCTTTTTTTCAAGATTACATGAATCAGTTGTTCAAGAATACAAGAATCTCAATTTTGTATTTTGGTATGTACATTTATGTGTAAGTTAATGGGTAAAAACTTGCATCGAAGTTAAAAGGAGAAAACTTGTGTCAAGGTTAAAAGGTGGAAACTAGTGTCAAGGCTAAAAGGTGAAAACTTGTGTCAAGGTTAAAAGGTGAAAACTTGTGTCAAGGTAAAAGGTGAAAACTTGTGTCAAGGTTAAAAGGTGAAAACTTGTGTCAAGGTTAAAAGGTGAAAACTTGTGTCAAGGTTAAAAGGTGGAAACTAGTGTCAAAGTTTAAGTGATGGAAGCTTGTGTCAAAGTTAAGGGTAGAAACTCGTTCAAAGTTTAAGAGTTGGAAACTCATGTCAAAATTAAAAGGTAGAAATCTGTTTAAAAGTTAAAATGTGGAAAGAGTTTTCTTGGAAATATCTAATTGATTGATTGATTGATGATTAACACGAACATTAGCAGTATTTCAGTCATATTGTGGCATGAACTAATTTTACACTTTGAAATATCAGAGTATTTGAATTATCAAGGACAAATTCACCTGAAAACTTCTACCAACAGAACCATCTTTTACTCAAAGGAAACATTTTATCTGGGTAAGAGATAATAAGATAAGAATAACTTTATATAAATTTAACCATACTAAATTTGAAAATTTTTTCCATTAATTTATGATGATGGTAAGAAAAACAAAACAACTAATTATAGTAAATGTTAATTAAATTATTTGAAATTTCTGCTGAAATATCCATATACTTTAGGCTGGCCTTTTGGTTTGATGTCTCTCAATCTTTCCATCTTGAGCGTACCCGATGTAGGCTATTCTAGAAGCGTGCCGTGCACACTAAATTTAATATCTATATTTTTATTTTAAATACACAGAGAGAGGCAGAGAAATTTATTTAGTAAATCATGCTTGTTCAATATTTTCAGAAAATAAACAATAATCTGAAGAAAAAAAATATATATACTGTATGTATTTGAAGAAAACATTGAAAATATTAGTAATTCTATCTGGCAACTGGCAGTTAATAATGAAATCAGCTTCTGTTTAACCATCACCAACAAAATGTAGCATTACTTTTCAGGATATTAGTAATTTTATCTATGTCACACAAGAGCTTGCAGCAAAAACAATGAAATCAGCTTCTGTTACCATGACTACCAACAAAAACTAGCATTACATTTCAAAATATTAGTAGTTCTATCTATGTCACACAAGAGCTTGCAGTAAAACAATGAAATCAGCTTTTGTTACCATGACTACCAACAAAATCTAGCAATGCATTTCACAATATAATAAGTGGTACATATATTCAAGAATTTTGATAAAATAATGCAACATCTATATTTTTTTGTGTGATGCAAATCGTATGTCAACATTGGATATCAAAAATCAGTATAACCAATATCAGTACCACCAGACAATTTATATGCAGTAAAATGTCTTAAATGCTTTATAAATCTAACGGGTATACAACTTTTTGTAGAGTTGTAAAAATCTTTATGTTATATTCATTGTCTTTGTAAATTTGACTACAATTTAGGGTAACAATTATGCTATAAAGATACCCATTACTATAGACCCCACATTTAGGGTAACAATTATGCTATAAAGATACCCATTACTATAGACCCCACCCTAATACTGTAACAAAGCTAGTTTTGTTATGCTTTCCAAATCTTGTTCTTACATTTCCCAAAAATGGATTTTGAATGAAAGGTTTTTTACATCCCTCTTATAATATAATTATACAAAATATGTCCCAAAAATTACAGACATCATAACACGATAAATATACATGTCTATTTCATCAATGTATTTCACAATATTATATGAATAGAAAGATACAAACTGGATTAGGAAATTTGTTTATATTACAGGGCTTTATTTTCTTTGTCAAAGCAAAAATAATATGACATTTATAAATATTTGTAATAATATTTTAAAAAATATCTAACCATGAGGAATTATACTACTTCATATGAAACTTCTTAACTCATGCTCAAGAAAAACAAATTTTCTAAATATCGGTACTTTTGCCCTTGAGGTTTGTTATCGTCATATTTTATCTAATGTTCGTATGATTTTATAAAATGGAATCCCATTTAATAAATAGCGTAGGAAACATATATTTTGGATGATTTGGAGAATTCCAGACAAAATAGGATGGAATGTCTCACACGATTTAAATGAATGTCATAACCCCACAATTATTTTCTTGCTTTAAAACTTTATGCGTTTATTATGAAAATCAAATAGTTTTTCCATGTATTACCCACATCTTATAGGAATAATCCTAATTGTTTCACAAACTTTTCAATTACAAAAAACATTTAAGTAAAAAATTATAACAGAGCAAATATCCTAGTATCGTTGAAATTTCTTGAGGTATACTATTCATATCGGGCTGTTACGTTCACTATAATGTCAGCAAAAATTGGGATAAATCTGATTAACATATATATTTATCACCAAAAATTAATAATTAACAAATTTTCATCACAAGCCGTTGACTTTAGCTATAAATTTTACAAGTAAATACAATTAAACTATAACATATTTGACAGTTTAAATGGTTTTTAAAGAAATATCAATATGGAAATTTTTCTTTTTTCTTTTCTTAAAGAAAGAAATCATTGAATTAATTCCTACACTGGAGACAAGAACATATGTAGTTATTTTAAATAAATCAAAAATTTTTTTTTTCAATATTAAAATCCAACTCTTATTTCTATCGGTTTTGTTGTTGTTAAAATATCCCAAGAAATATCTGTTCAAATAAGATGAGAAATTTACTGCATACAAATTTTAACAAACTGTTTAATTCGGCCATTCAAAAAAATGTTGGTTTGCTGTTTCTCCAACTTATCCACTGAAAAAATCTTCCTTTCCCAAAAATATTTTATTATGTTGTTTTTTTTTTTACATATTTTTTGCATGTTTTTACCACAAAAATATGTCTTTTTTTAATATATGAAGAAAAAGATAAATTGACTACCTAGCTACCACTTCTTAAATTATGGGCAGAAAAACAGCAAACCTAGTAATTTTTATAAGAATGGCCTAATTATGGTTAATTATAAAAATGAGCACAAATCTAATGCACTATTCCTGCACCACAGTCCAAACTAATGTTAATAACTACAGTTATATATACTTAAATAATATATCTAGCAACAATCTACAAAAACATTCTACATTTTAGTAACCACAAGTTTACTGTCTGTAAAAGTAGTCCTGGAGAAGTCAGATCTCTTCTTACTTGAGACAACTATTTAGTGTATTGTCATCAGTAACCGAAAGTTTAGAGAAATGAAATACTAAATTTACAATTCAAAATATTGTAATAAATATATACTGGCATTGATTTATTTTGAGAGAATGGATTTCGCGGAGCACTATCACATCGAAGGCAAAGACCGAGATGTTATGCGAGGTCCATTTCAAGCAAAGCACATCAACAAGAGTACGGCATGTATATTGAAGATTTGTGAAAGTGAGGGCAGTGAAGTCAATATAACGTCATGTAAAAAATCAACTATAATAAGTTTGTATCAGGATTGTCGCTTGATAATGGATATTATCTTGTGTAAAGATCAAAGGGAAAATTTTAAATCATTGATAAGCAATACTTAAAGTGATTAAATCTAATAATAAAAGTGTCGGTATTACTGATGTTCAGATTGTCACGTTTATTTTGCAAACACGTAAATCACCTTTTATTCAAAAGACTTAAAAGAATTGAATATTCTGCATAAATATGACATTTTTTTTAAATACAGGATTCTTATGGATAATTATAAGAATCATGAATATTTAATTATCTGAGAGAAAAAACATTCAGAAGAATTTATACTGGAATACTTATTTTGTAATGAAAAGTATGTATATTATATTGAGCTCCTGTTTTTAGCATTTTCCAAAACAGGAAGTCAGTGCTTCAACTGAGGAAATAGTCCAGTGATCTTTTGTCATGATTATAACCTTATTGCTCTTAATGGCCAAGTAGAAATATAATGCTGACAATTTTGTCAAGTGCCTGATCGGTATCCAGAATACACCACTATTATTTAATAAGATATAGTAGTTCTGAGGCTATACTTTTTGGTGTAAGGATACAAACAAGGTTTCATCACATATAGCTCTTACAATCTAAGCAATAAACATCAACAATTAAAAATAATATTTTGGGTCCAGTTCTAAATACAGCATATTTTTTGATTGGATACAGAAGGAAATAGTTGTATTAAATTTTTTTTTTTATTAGAATGCCTTCACAAATTTCTCATTTTTAACTCAGTTAAACAAGGCAAAAGACCAATTATTTTACTTGTTTATAAAAGGCACTGAAGCAATCCTGAAACTGTTTATATCCACTATTCATTAAATAGAGAAAACTAAACTGTCCTTTATATAGACAGTTTTTTGTTATTTATAGGTGCCCTTTAAGGCAGGTTTAACTAAATATCTTTTACTGGCTGTTTATTCACTGGCCTTTTGTATTTGTAATATGACCAATAATACTGAAATAAACAGTTCATAAAATTTGCAAACTGTCCAGTTGATTCAGAGAGATTTTATGCTTGTGCATCAGATTGTAACAGAAAAAAAACCAAATTGGCAAGTAAGAAGATATTCCCAATTTTTACAATTTTTGTATTTAACGTCTCGTGAATTTTACAGGAATACTTTTACAGACAGCAGTACAATATCAAAGCACCATACTATATGATTAATGTGTTACAACAAAATTTTAATAGATCCCTGAAAGTTGGACATACAATAATAAACATAAGGTGTTCATTTAAATTTCATACTATAAATCATGAATATATGAAGATCATATTCCTATAGAGTCTCAGATTATTCTAAATAAAATATCAGATCTGTATTTAAACATGTCTAAAGATTTGTAATACATTATATTTCTCTCTACATTGTTTTAAATTGGAACTGAATATATTCTATCAATTACAAAAAAAAAAAATCATATTTTTTAGCTCTTCAATTAAATGTAAAAGTCTTACAGGAAATACAATTTTTTAAGCAGAAACTTAAAATATTTTAATTCCTCTAATAAAATGATGAATGAGATTTTCTACTCATAACTCTGGACAGTTTATTGAAAATGAGATTTTTTTTTAGATGTAAAATATACATTTACGATTTTTTCAATTTCTAATTGAGGACGGATAGTTCAACTTGAATGTAAATTTACTTATAAAATGAAAGATTACATTTTTCTATTTATAACTGTGGACGGATTGTAACAAACTCTCTTGACATTCTGTTAAGAAGGATACATTGAGCCAGCATCTGACCCAGGACCTCTCATAGAGCCCCCAAAACTAATGTCCTGTCCAAACTTTTTTAACCACTGCCGTTGTTCAGCTAATTTATCTTGTGTTGAAACAGAATTGGATGGTAAATTGTCGTGTAAACTCAATCTGAAATTTCGTAGCTGTTCTCTGTAAACGAAACAAAAATGTCATGTAACTTTTTTGCAAAGATGAATGTTGCCAGTTCCTCACTGTTGTGTCAAAGAACATGGTTGAAAAGAAACTTAAACATTTCAAATCCAAGGAAAATAAAAAAGATGCACATCAGCAGATTATGAAAGGAGTGTGATAAAAGTTTATTTACTTAAATTTCATAAAGTGTGGAAATAGGATACAATACAATAGATAGTGAGCCCCATGTATTAGTTCTGCTGCAAGGCAACACAATAAATATTAATTTTTTTTTAATGAATAGATAGAAATATGGATACATGAACTAAAGTTTTTACTCAATTAATTCAATATATCAACTTGATTACCATACAAAATAAATTATTTGTTTGGCAGGGCCTGACTGACAATTTACAAGGATTTTTTCATTCTCACAACTTGTAGGCTCGAAAGATCAGGATTTTGATAAAAATTAGTACTTTTCTTCTTATTCTTATGAAATATTATCCTTAACATTGTAATAATTCATATATATTTGATATATAGGTGAAATTGTAATCTAAAAATTTTATCTCAAAAGACAGTATATTTAATGGTTATAATGACTTGTGTAAGCCTGCCTGTAATTGATCTGTAAAATGACCAAATTGTAAAGGAGTGCTCAGATGGGCATGTGGAAAACCTATAAAAATCAATTTTTATAACAAGACGAGGAATGTAGTAATGTTTGGTTAAATAACAATACCGAAATGACAACACAGAAGTAAACAATCAAACAAGACAACAAATAGTGATCCCTATATATACATTAGGGTTAAGGTTATGGTGCTTAATGCAACTTTCAACAATAGTTCAGTTATATCATGGCAGTCAGTTTTATTGGTGGAGGAAACCGCAGTACCCAGTGAAAAATACCGAACTGTTGCAAGTCACTGACAAACTTTTATCACATAATGTTGTATCGAATACACCTCACTATTAGCGGGATTCAAACTCACAACTTTAGTGGTGATAGGCACTGATTGCACAGGAATACAGACCACGACACAATAAACTTTAAATGACCCAAATTTATTCTTGCCAAAAAAATGTAATGATGACGTCTTTACTGCTAACCATTTATTACACAAGATACAAAACTCTAAAATGCACCAAAACAGACAAATATAGATATTTATGTTAACTTTAAATATTATATTTTCAAAGTTATGTAACTTTTGTTTTAGGAATTTTCAGAAAAAAATACTAGAAATAGAAAACTAGAATGTGGAAGAACTGACAAACTTACCTGACTGTCACATGGCCTGTTGTGTTATGAGCAGGTAGTGTTGTGGGAATGCTGGTAATTGGTGGTCGTCGATCTAAAAATAAATCACAATATTATAAATATAGTTGATCTAAAAATAAATCACAATATTATAAATATAGTTGATCTAAAAATAAATCATAATGTCATACATATAGTTGATCTAAAAATAGATCACAATATTATAAATATAGTTTCCCCTTTATGCTACAGATACAGGATGAAGCAGTTATTGACATCCCCATTGTACTTTTAAACAATATATTCTATTCTGTAGAAAAGTTCAGATATATTAAACTGAACCCTGAAACTAGAGGCTCACATGAGCCTGTATCGCTCACCTGACATAACTAAGTCCTCTTAACAATGTCTGCATACCGAATACATCTAAGTTACTATTCAAATCCCATAGGGTTCTATGTTAAAACTATGTCTGCTCATGGCAGCCATCTTGGATGGAGGTAGTAGTCACCGGACACAATTTTAAAAGTATACTACCCAAGGACCATCCATGCCATATTTGCTTTAAATTGGCCGACTGGTTTCAGAGGGAAGACTTTTAAACAATTTTCCCATAGGGTCCTATGTTAAAACTATGTCCGCTGACTGCGGCATTCTTGGATGGAGGTCGGGCTCACAGGACATAATTTTGAAAGTTGACCACCTAAGGACCATTCATGCCATGTTTGCTTTAAATTGACTTGCTGGTTTCAGAGGAGAAGACTTTTAAACATTTTTTCCATATGTCCTATGTTAAAACTAAGTCGAGTCATGGTGGCCATCTTGAATTTCCAATCAGCAAATGATTCACAAATTTAGTACAGGAACACCCAATGATGATTCCTGTAAAGTCACAATTCAATTGGCTTAGTGGTTTCTAACAAGAAGATTTTAAAAATTTCGACCAATCAGAACACA
>MJUT01030054.1:177786-196469 GCA_002080005.1 Gigantidas platifrons | reverse complement strand
AAAAGCTCAAGCAGAGATTTATCTCAGGCAAAAATCTCTTAACGATTAAAAAGAGATAGAGATATTTTTAATGCAGATATTTTCCTGAACAAAAATAGACTAAACATATAAAAGAAGCTATGTAACCAAGGAAATGAATTATCATGCTTGTGAAGGAGTCTATAAACCAAATAAAGTCCTGTTCACCTGACACTATCCAATATTTATAAAATCTCCGAGTATGTTGACAGATATGCATTTGCAATGATGTAAAAATAAACTAACCATAATTCAACTTAATTCCATAATTTTTCAAATCAATTTTCAATAATTAAATATAACTAAGTTACACTGTCTATTAAAATAAATGTGAAATCAACTTGGAGATTATGCAGTATAAAGTAGGACTCTATTTGTGCATGCTTTAATGAACAGAAATATCAGTATACTTGATATTCCAATGTATTATGAAGCTAAGCTGGGCAATCTAATCAAAATTAAATATTTGTTGCATCTTTATTTCGTTATTTTTTTTTCTTTGGTGAAACACTAACATCTTAGTAACAACATCTCGTTTGTGGTCTGGTCATGTCAGGTAACCTTTAATTCATATTTAACCGACCAATCATATACAAGACAGTTATAAACATATTGACCAATGGGACAACAGCTCTTGGTGTATGCTGGGTTTTAATACTTAAAGATTTAGTAGGCTCGTCGCTGATTGGTCGGTTGAGAATATGAACCCTGACATGACCCCATACAGAATGTTGTTACATGTTAGTGTAATAAAAAAAAGATACAACAAACATCTAATTTTAATTAGACTGTAAGCTGGGTCCCAACTGACTACACACATATAACAAGAACAGATACCATCATCAATTTTTGCTGGTTGAACGATTTTTTTTCCAAAGCAACAAGAAAGGCAAAAATCCCCCCCCCCCATTTTCTTTTATTTGTTCTTACTTGTTGAATATGAGATGTGTGATCAGTTAGGGAGGAACCAAAATTTATTATAAAGCTAAAGAAATGTTGTGGTAGGGATTATCCCTACCACAACATTTCTTTAATGGTAAACATGATATATACAATACATGTACAACAAATAGGCCCCTAAATACACAGGGCATACTTACTAGCTATCAAAACTGTAAAAGTAAAAATGATCGCCCAACATATAAATATACAATATTAACTATAAACTATTAAATACTCTAAACCTAAAATGCTCGCACGAGTCTACATTGATCACTTTAAGCAATATGGGAAAAAAGAGTTAACGAAGACAGATGTCAAGTGATTCTAAAAGCTAAAGGGGAGCTAATTACAATTTTGATTAAGGGGATATAATTTAGATTTCAAGTAATACTAAGAGCTAAAGGGGAGCTAATAACAATTTTGATTAAGGGGAGATAATCAAAAAGAATTTACTATAAAAACTAGCTTTCTAAACTATGTATAAATCCTATAATAATCTGTAGATGCTTCTACTAACTGGGAGTTAACAAAATACATTACAGATTTTAAATATATATAATATATACACTGTCACAGGATATAAATTCTATTTCATACAAGGCTTAAAAAACAGGCAGAAATATGAGGTTTACACAGCATTTCTTGCCATTTTTTTCAACCAAGTACAAAATAAAACTAAAATCTGCGATAATGTGCATTTATCTTATTTATCCTGCAATCATACCTGCCCGCGCATATGAATTAATAAAAAGGTGTATATTAATTGTAAAAAACAAGGTATTTAGATTAGGAAAAATATAACAATGTGATGTCATAGCTACAGGTAAATTCCAAGAAGTAATACTATGACATCACAGTAAACGCTAGAAACAGTGAGGTGTCAAATAACAGGAAAATTGACACACCTACCCTTTATTCGAAAAATGGATGTACCAGTTGCAGGATGAAGATATGAACCCTACATGTTCTAATAATAGGATAATTCATAAAGGTCACATATATAAAGCTAAAACATACTTGAGTTTCCTGTTCAGTTGTTCCTTGCTAAACTTCAGTTTAGAAATATCCCCTTCTAGTTGTCGTTTTTCTGCCTTCAAGGCATCCAGGGAATCTTGTAAGGCTCTGATTTCTTCTCTCAATTGCTTTCTTTCTTCTCTCATTCTTTGTAATTCTTTCTCTCCCAGATTTGTGGTTTTTCCCACAAAGGCATCCTGTATAAAATGTATTTAAATATAGGATTAGAGTAATGTTGTTTAATGTCATTTTCAACAATATTTCAGCTATATTGTGGCAGTTATTTAATGTCTATTTACATTTCAGCTATATTGTGGCAGTTATTTAATGTCTATTTACATTTCAGCTATATTGTGGCAGTTATTTAATGTCTATTTACATTTCAGCTATATTGTGGCAGTTATTTAATGTCTATTTACATTTGACTGATAATAAAGACAAGGAGAAAGTTCAAGTTGATCTCTAGAGTTTAGTCTAGTTTGGTATCTTATATCATTTTCAACCCTTGCATGTGTCATGGTTTAACTGTGGAAACTCCCCAGTGATTTCAAACCAATAAAACTTATGCTTTTAAATCTACTGGTTCAGGGTCAAAACTCTGTGGAGTTGCTCAAGTTGAACTCTTTTTTTTTCAACGTTTTTTGTTAAAATGGGACTCTAGCTGGTAATCTAGTTCAACCTGAATTTGCCTAAAGATCCTGCTTCAATAATTTGACATATTTACAATTGATCCCTGTTTTGTAAGGAGTTTTTTAGTTTTGCAGATAAATTAAACTGAAAGCTATTACGAACTGAGTTATTAAAATATGCAACTTATTCAAGTTTAATATAACGAGTGAGTGAGTGATTGTTGTTCAACACCAACTGAGCCATTTTTCAGCTATATCATGGCATGAACAAGTTACAATTTGATGAGATGATGATGATTTCCACTCATTACTAGACCAACACAATTAGTTGGATTTTTATATTGAAACAATAGTCGGTGTGTTTCACTCTGATGTTAACCTGATACAGAACCAACAAGTTTTTGTTCTTTCTCCTGAATTCTGCGTGCTTAGCGGAAAAACAGCAAATATCAATTTCATAGTCTTTGGCTTGACATGACTGGGGCTCACACCCGCGATCCACTGGACTCTATGTGAGTTAGCTAGCCATTACACCACCAATGCAGTTTCAGTATATTGAGGTTCAACTGCAAATAAACAACTGCACATATTAGGTACTAATTTTTTGTTCTTTCTAAATATAATGGAGACTTTGTCATTTTACATGAAATCAACTTTACCTCTTGTTCCCTGTCAAATCCATCACTTTCCTCACGGAATCTCTTTTTCCTGTCAGCAAGCTTCCTTTCCTGTCCCTCTAAATTTTTCATCAATTTATCCAGGTCTGTTTTCTTTCTTTCATATTCAGTTAATTTTTCTTGATAATCTTCATCCTAAAACAAATTGGAATGATCTAGTAAAATATTTGAATTTTTTATTTTTTATTTTACTCTAATTTGGTCATTTTTAAAGTTTTGTTTGTGTTGTCCTTTTATGTATCTTTACATTCTGAGTTCCATGTTGTGATGTCCGTTATGATTTCCACATGAAAACGATGCCTGGTCTGTCCTTACCTCCCATTGTTTGTAGGAGGGAGGCCCCATTTCTTCCGTTTTGATGCTTTTCCTATGTAAGACAAGCCATAAAGACAGCTGCGCGTGACCTTGTCTTACATGGCATTGTCAGCCAATCAAATCGGCCGAGTATAATCAATAGTCCGCTTCTACCACTGCTGTAGTAATATAAATTGTCGTCTTAGTAGATCTAAAAAAAGCTTCAAATATCAATTTTACCTGAATTTTAACTGATTTCCCCTAATAGATTTAATGCGGTTTTAAATAAGTGTGTATTTACTGCATTGCATGTGGCGTTGTAATATTTTGTGTAGTAAACATGACATTGACATGCGGATGAATGAATGAAATCGACATGCTTTGTTTCTAAGTTGAAACGGAAGAAACAGGTAGTTGCACTCGTCCTTATTGAAGATCTGGGATTTCTTCCTCTTGTGAGAGAAATTCAGCATCTTTCCACTCGTTCCGCTATGCTCCACTCGTGAAAAGACGGAATTTCTCGCACTCATGGAAGAAATCCCAGATCTTCAATGGGGACTCGTGTAAGAACCTATTAGTCTTATTTATGTTATTTGTGTTTGTTTGCATTTAGTGGTGTCCAGCAAATATTGTGTTGTGTTTTTGTTTTGTTTGTCTTCGTCTTATGTACCATGTGTTGCCAGTTAAATGGATTGTCCATTTTTGATTGCCACTTCGGATTCTCTAGCATTTATTAGATATATGGGGGACAATATGTCAAATTGATATTTTGGGAAAAAAATCTTTTAATCAGATGGCATCATGGTATATAATTTAATTTGTAAGTTAAGTAAAATTAGACCATTGGTGCAATAAAAGGGTAGCAAAAAGAAGCTTGGCAAATATAGGATTAATATACCTAAAATGTGCAATAATTTTGGTTTATTCATAACATTATGCCATAAATTTAAAAACAGAGAAAAAACTTTCAAGGCATCTATTTGATTAAGAAATAAAGATGCAATATAAAAACTGCATTAACAATGTCAGTAGTATCTGTCTTTAATCTAACCCAATAATGAGGTCTTTCATTTGTGTTTTTGTTGATGACTTAGACACTCAATGTTTGATTGAACCCAATTGACCTTTTTAATACATTAATTTTGATACATATAAGTGGTAATCCAAGTTTGATAATTTTTTTTAATGAAAATGCTTGTTAAAATTCAGGGGCCGTGTCAACAAAGCTGTCTTAGGACTAAGACATATCCTAGGATGGTCTTAGGATATATCTTAGTCCTAAGTCGGGTCAATGAAAGTGTCTCAAGTTGAGATATCTCCTAAATATTGTCCTAAAGTTAGGACAACCAAAAAGGTGTCCTAAGACTATCCTAGCATAGTCCTAAGTTAGGATATCGTTAGGATGTCCTAAATTGAACAAACATGACCGCTGTTTATTTACGTTTGAGAGGAAGGGCACATAATATTCGTCGAAATAAAGTGTTTAGAGACCGAGATAACACATTGGATTATTTAGACGATAAAGATGTAGCATTTAAAAACAAAATAAACTATATTATGCGCTAGGATGTATTGATAGAAGACAAGTCTGTCAAGGTCTGCTGCAAAAAGGGGGAGGCATTGTATTCACTTCCCCTTTTTAATGTATGTCATCCACAGTCCTCCGATGGTCTGTTTGATTAGCGGCATTTATCTTAGTACAAATAGTGTCCCACACTTTTTTCTTTTCGCTGTTCATTGTGACATTTGACAGCTTGTTGAATAAAATACTTTTGTGGCATTCAACTTCATCCAAAAGTGTTTGTAGTTCGGACTTCGCTTCCTACTCATAATGACGATATACAGTACCGCTGGCAAAAACGATTTGTAATAAAATGAATGTACATGTACGTCTGCTTTATTTATAATATAAAATGCACGAGATTGTCCTTTAACCCTATACATGAACGACTGTGTGACACGGTGACACTTTAAATTGAATAGATTTCACTTACTTGTACATTGTTGAAAAGTTTTTAATTGTTTAAATGAAATATTAGAAATTATACAAAAAGTTTTCATTCAACTTTTAGTTTTATTATTTTTTAAAATCATATTTTATTTTCAATATAAATTTTATTTATTCAAATTAATTTTATGTACATGTATTTTTTGTTTAGAAGATATCGCCAAATATTAAATACATTGACTGTAAATTTCATCTACATGTATTTATTGCTTTGTTTATTATGTTAGGACAATCATAAGACCATCCTAGTTAAGATAGTCCTAAGATAGCTTTGTTTTACAGTCTTAGATATGTCCTAAGATTATCCTAAATTATGTGCTAAGATATGTCTTAGGACAAATCTTAGGATAGTTTCATTGACACGGCCCCAGGAGTCCAAGTGCCTTTTGTTTTGATACTTGACTATAGCATAGACTACATTTTTAGCCAATCAACTTTTCACGTTTTTTAAAAATAAATTACAACTTATATACAAATGTAGTTAGAAGTAGCCAACATTCAGTCTGTTTAATTAAACTACATTTAGTTAGTATGACCAAATCAGGTGAAGTGGACAACTTTTTCATGCTGGTTTCAATGAAATCACCTTATTTACTTCCCTCTGTCAGTTTTTGGAAGTCAATATTATTTCACCAATAACAATTCTTATTCTTCATGTTCCTCAAATTTGACCTATTCAGTGTTTGATTTTTCAATATTTTATACCAAACTGGTTGATTGCATCTTTTTTCAGATTGTTGAGCAGCACGTTTGATTTGTGAAAGATAGGGAAACATGCGGTAATGGGGAAAGAAACATTAAAATTTCGGTATTTTCTTCGAATGTCTCCCAGATTATTTCTCACTGCACCCTTAAGTCAACTAAAAGAGAGGTCTTAACAAAGTGTGGTGAGCCGGTAGTTAGAAATAAATCTGTTCAATAATAATCATAGCCCATTTACCTCGTCCTCTAACTGTTCTTTCAATGCGTCTTTCTTCCTGTCGTAATCTCGTTGTATTTCTTCCGTATCTTTTTCATACTGTTTTTGTAATCGTCTTGTCTCTACTTTTAACTTATCATCTACTAAAGTTTGTTCTTTCTTTTCCTGTTTGTCAATAAATGAAAAAAGTGATTTGAAATGTTACAATATTATACACATTAGAATTAAACTCACTTCATTAGTATAAATATCACAATTAGTCTCAAATGATAGGCCATCAGACAATTCCACCATCTTTTTATCATTCAAAGTTCTCCTTCGTTAATAAAATATCAGTAATGTCAACTAAGGGACATAACTCCAGTGATGTTATTAACAATAGGAGTATGATATCAAAATTTCTGTCAAAGTAACACTCAGCACACATTTCAACCACTTTGTCTATTTCTTTTAACAATAAGAATATATTTTCATAATTCCAATTGAATAATTGAAGTAGATCTTTCCTATCAACAGTTTAATATACTAGTATGATATGATACATTTTACTGGAAAAGTCAAGCAGTTAAAGCTAATGACACTTAAAAGTGATCAAGTGAGTGATTGTTGTTTTATGTCAAGTGAGCAATATTTTAGCCATATCATGGTGAGAACAAATAACATTCAATGAGATGATAATGATGATGTGATCTTTGGACTAGACAAACACACTTAGTTGAATCTATATAGTGCTAGCTCAATGAAACAACAGTCTGCAAATAGACATGTCGCTTCATTTGGACATATTATCCTGATTTTGAGCCAACCAGTCTTTGCTCTTATTCCTTAATATTGTATGCTTAGCAGAGAACTAATGAATACCAATTCTATTCTTTGGTTTGACCCCACACTGTCTTGAACCCATGATCTACCACACTTGTACACTTAAAGTATAAAATTTTCTTTTAACAATACAAACCTTTCTGTTATAATCATCTTTCATTTTCTTCAGTTCATTTTCATGATCCTCTTTTAACCTGAGTATCTCCTTCTCTTGTCTGTCTTTAATTTCTTTCCTCCTTTCATCCAAAACTTCATTTAGCTGCAATGATAATATTCAAATGTCTGTTAAGTACTGATGTTACAAAATTTAGACTTGGTCTTGTGGTCATATAACTTCTACTTATGAATTTTGTACTAGTACTCAAAAAAGCAGCCTAAAAGACATTAAACAACAATTTGTATTTTGTATTTACTATGATATACTGACCCCTTTATCTAAATCATCTATAGCCCTCTGTCTTTGCTTGGCCATTTCAAGATGCTGTGATTTGTTTTCTTTTTCTTCCTCTTCTAATCTTTTAAGTTCACTGGTAATTCTCCTCAAATTCTACAATTGAATTCCAGAATTACTATTAATACTCATATCCGAATCCCGATCGGTGAGGTGTAATCGATACAACATTACAACCTTATGTGATCAAGCTCGTCAGTGACTTACAAGTCAGGTCGGTGGTTTTCTCCAGGTACTAGGGTTCCCTCCACCAATAAAACTGACCACCACGATCTAACTGAAATATTGCTGAAAGTGATGTAAAACACCCTAACCTTAACCATAGTCATACCCAAAGAATCCTTCACAACATCTATTATCATTCACATTCACAAATTTCAAACTAATGTGAATTCATTTTTATTCGTGGTATACCAATTTTCGTGGTTTTCGTGGGTGCAAGCAAACCACGAATTTAAATGTTCGACGAAAAATGACCATTTGATTTCCGTTTGGCGGTAAGCAAGGTTTTGAAAACACAAACATTTGTAGCCATGTATGTAATTCAACATTGTTACATGATGTAATTGTAATGCATGTCTTGTGAATCTAAAATAAATGTACCTGTGTGTCATTTTGTGATTGATAAACATGTAAACTCTTGGAATAAATTGTTTATTGTTGTGACATTTATGAAAACATTTTGCACTAATAACTTCCGGTATTTTTGTATTGTTTAATGAAGTGTTGATACAAATAAATACAAAATGTTTTTGGTAAAATTTCAATCGATAATACTAACATTATTGTCGCCTTTTATAACTGCTGTGTAAACATTTTGATTGGCAATCATAAAGTTTATTGGTGATAATAATCGGATTAACGGTCGGTATACTGGTATCATATACGCCCGGAGGTCAGGATTTTAATTTGTTGACACATGATGTTTAACTGCTGTGACATAAAATTTCACATCTTTTTTCTTTACCGTTTAATGCAATTTTTTTATATGTATCATTTATGGCATGTCATGTTCCCGTAGAGTACAAAGAATTATAATTTAAGTTTTGACGCCTAGTGTGAAGTTTAGCAAAAAACATACCCTTTTTGTGAAATATATTGATTAAGAAACAAATGTAAATGATACTGTCAAAATTATGCAATCAAATAATTATCAAAATTGTAACAAGCTGATAATGAATAACAATGATCCATATTTGTTTGGCGTACTTGTAAATTTACTTAAAATGAACACTTTACCGTAGAATCGCGACACGTAAAATCTACGAATTTGAAGTGAAAATCCACGAATTTAGGTATTTCAAAACCTTTTTTTTAATTTTTTGTAATCGGCAATCCACGAATTGCCTTTTTTTCCCCAATCCACGAAAATTGGTACCAACAAAATTAATGAATTCACAGTATATTAAACTGTCTGGTTTTCTTACTATTTACCTGATGGGAGCCCCATGGTTCATGTTTTATGTCAGAATTTGTAATCTGTTATGTGATGTAGGGCATAATGATGATAGTATTTGTAAGATTATTTCATTTTCTTGTTGATAACCCAGCATCTAGGAAATAAAATTCTATACACAATACAACACCAAATCAACAAAGATGGAAGGCCTTAGGGATAATAACACTTTTGAGCACAAGTTTGTACTTGTATTCAAAAAAAGATATCCAATCGTTACAGTGTATCAATTAAATACTTTGTTCTGATTGGACAACTTAGGAGTACGAATATGAAAAGTTTTGTTGACAGTTTTAGGCCAAGGACTAATGTAGCGCTTATCGACAGAAGTAAAGACAACTGCTTAGATTCAGGCTAGGGGCCGTTTCACACTCAATTAGAGATTGAGTTATCCTAATTATTGAAGACCCTACTGTGACTGTGAAATGTAGAACAACAATAAAAGCAGTGTTGTTTTAGAGGTTAGTATATACAGTATATACAGTATTTCTGGTTACATGTCATATATCTTTAATAAATCTGCGTGTGAACTACAAGAAAAACATTCCTGTTAAAAATTGTACCTCATCATGTTGATCAGACATTTCAGTCTTAATTTGTTCAATTTTGTTCCGATGTTTTCTCTCCATTTCGTCTTTGACTTTTTCTACTTCCAGATCACATTTCCGCTGAATTGACTCAATCTTTGCCTTCTTCTCATCCTCCAATCGTCTCTGTTCATTCTCTGTAGCTGTTTCAACCTAAATAATAATATAAATATGTTTTACATGAGTCACAAACATACTGACAGAGTCTGTCTCTAATATTTTGAAGCTAGATATTAATATTCTACATAAATTACTTTTATTTAAAGATTATAAATGTACAGTAAAACTTCGCTCAGACGAACATTATGGATGGCTCGAACTGATTTGAAAGTCCCGTCAATTTTCCCTTCGAGGCAGCGAAGTTCTACTGTATAGTTTCAACACAACTCACTTACATATGGAGCTATCTTGCATATCTGGTTGACACAAAAAAAAAAGCAAAAACAAAAATAAATGACATTTGGTATGGTGCCATCCAATTTATATTTCTGCCAGGTTTGTTGTCAATTGATTAAATGGTATTAAATAAGAATAATTTTCAAATATTAGTTTTTTATGTTAAATATTCCCTGTGAATATTCCCAATCCATCAGCCAAGTTGAATTTCCAAATGAAATCAAATTCATATAAAATGTTGAGGTCAAAAAGAGATAACAGAAATTATTCAGCAAACAGGAAATAATACTCAATAAAGAAAAATAGGGTTAGGGTTATTCAATATATATACAATATTCCAGCTATATCGTGGCGGTCAGCTTTGTTGGTGGAGGAAACCGGAGTACCCAGAGAAAACAACCGACCTGCGTCAAGTCACTGACACACTTTATCACATAAGGTTGAATCAAGTATACCTCGCCAAGAGCGGGATTCAAACTCGCATCGTTAGTGGTGATAGGCACTGATTGTACAGGTAGTTGTAAATCCAACAACCGCACGACTACGACGATCCCAATAAAGAATATACAGTAATCTGATTAGTGATGTGTAAATATCTATATATAACTTGGTTAGGGTGTGTTAGTGTTGTGGTGTTTAACGGCACTTTCAACAATATTGATTGTAATCAATAAACCTTTGAGAACTTTATTACAAGTATTCCTGTGTACCTGGTTATGAATTCTATCCAGTATTTCTCTCTTTTGAAACTCTAATTTTGATTGTTCCTCTCTCTGTAGAGTACTAACTTCTGCTCTAAGTTTATCTAAAGCTGCATCCATCTGTTTCCTGAAGAAGAAGAAGAAGAAGAAGAAAATATGAGGTTTCATTTTTATCTGATATGAAATAAAATATGATACTTCTAAGACTTTCCATCTGAAATCTACAACTGAGAATTGACAATTGAATGATGAACTTTAAACTTATGAAATTACCATATGTTAATTAATATCTAAGGTTACATATGGAAAAATGGAATAAATATGTATGCTTTTCACAGATCTACAATCAATTAGAGTCAAGTTATTCTTTCAGTTTGCTCCATAAAATGCATAAAATTTTCTTACTCAAAATCTTCTAATACGGCTTTCAAGCTAGTTTGTCAAAATGTGTTTGGCACAGACTGTTGTTTGCTTTATATAAACTCAATTTCAACAAGACCATCAGTGAACATCATAATTCATGGTTAGAAAAATAATAAAATGACTTTATACTGTATAATATTTGGCTAAAGACAATCCACTATTCGGAGATGTAATTATCAAAACACTTTATTTCAATCTGAATTGAGCAACCCCAACTTTGCTTTGGACTACAATTCTGATTTTCAGTTTATCAAAATCAAGGAATACACAACTAAATGTTATATCATGCCATTAATAATACCTTATCATGCCAGTAATGATATCATGCCTAGGATATTCATTTAATATATTCTGGACTAAGTTATATAACAATGGAAAGCATATTTCCAGACCTACTGTAGTTAGATGATTTAAACTGTCATTCTCAATACCAGATTATCACTAAAAAAGTTGCACTAAAAAATATTTTAGTTTGCTCTAATAGTCACACAAAACACTAAGTCGCTCCTTATTGTCAGCCAGACATTACGGTCTTATCAAAAATCAATTAAAAAAGAAATTTCTCTGCGACAATTTCATATTAACCTCTGCTTGCCAATTGTATTCAGAAAGATTTCCAACTGCCTCTGTATAAAACTGTTTGCTGGAAGAAACCTTATATATTTGTGATTGTGCATTTATTTGTAGACACCATTCAGAAACACTACATGCAATAAATATAGGTGAAATTATAAAAATCCCCTAGACCTCAGATGAAGATTTTAGGTTGCAGGAGGCTGGAACCAATTTTAGAAATCATTACTATTAGTGTAGTTTGTATGTTTGTTCCCAATTTAAAAACAAAATAAATGAAAATATAATAAACTTTGACAGTTTTCCTAAAGGAGAAACTCTAAAACATGATTGATTGATTGTTGTTAAATGTCAAGTCAGCACTATTTCATCCATATTCATGACGGGAACAAGTTAACGATAATCAACCATACAGGTGAAAAGGTGGCACCGAGATGGAGCAGGAGATGGATTGTTGACTGTTGCATGGCACAAAATGGATAGTCGGAATATTTCACTTTGGTATGGACCACCAACCACCTCTTCTATGGATTGTTTGCCTGTCATGTGGCACAAAATGGAAGGTCGGAATATTTCACCTTGTAATGGGTCACCAACGACCACTTCTAAGTGATAACATGTAATTGATACATACAGTAAGACTCAACATGCAACAACACATTTACTGACCTAATGCATCACTTGTCATGCAAATTAAACAAAAAACAACAACTTTTACCGAATTTCTACTTCTTCTTCCGACAATTTCTGATCAATTTCTTCCTGTATTTTACTCAGAGTTTTTTCATTGTCCTGTCTGAGTGCCGATGATTTTTCCTCCAATTCAGTTTGGCATTGACTTTGTAAATTTCTGATTTGAATACCAAAATGTGTAAAATTTCTTGTATGAATATTCATGATGCATAATAAATTTCAACTGATATGACTTAAAAATAGAATCCTTTTCTGACATAATGAAAATCATACATTTAAGCATGGTAAATCTAAAGAAACTAGCTAACATTAAGGATATAAAATATACATATGTATATGATAAAAATAGATATAAAAATGCATAGTAAAATATTCAACTAGAGGCTGACATGAACCTGTGTCACTCACCTTGTAAAGAAGACATTATTAAATTATTGAACGATTGCCTATCGCAACATATGATATATGTTGATCTCCCAGGACTTGAACTCAATTCTATTTTCTTAAGAAGATTTTTGATTTTTTTCCATTGCAGCCTACTTTCAAACTTTGGGCCACAGTGTCTTAAAAACATTAGGCAATGAGTCCTAAATTTGAAAAATGTGTAAGCTTGAATTTATGCATCAAATTGTTGCTTCATGCTATTTATACTTGCATTTCCATTTCTGGTTCTTAAGAGATTTAAAACATTTTCCCTCATTACAGTCAATGTTAAACTTTGAACCCCCGACATGGCAGCCATCTGGCTTTTCAGATTCACTCCAAATATACAAAATTGGCAGAAGAACATATAAGAAACATTCCCACAATGTAACAATAAAATCTGCCATGTGTTTTCAGAGAAGATTTTTGAAATTTCAGGCAATCAGAATCCATTATTGGCCCTGATGGCAATCTTGAATGCTCGATCCAAACAAAAAACAAAAACAAAAATCTGTAAGTATTCCGTCCAAGTTTGGTTCCAATTGGCCCAGTGATTTCAGAAAAGATTGAGAAATGTAAAAATTTATGGTGCCATTGACGACGATGGATCCCAAGTGATGACAATAGTTTTTACTCAGATGAGTTGAGCTAATAAAGCAGATGAAGAGTAAAAAGGCCTAAACACACATGATGACTCTGATGAGGTTAAACACATATCTCATTGAGACAGATCTACACTAAAAATAAAAATAAAAACTTGTATCCATACTTGATATATTCTTCATTTTCTTCTTTCAATTTCCTTTCTTCTTCGTCCTGTTCTCTTTTGATTTCTTCTCTCATTCTTTTGATTCTTCTGTCCTTTTCCTGCAAATGTGATCATTAGTCATAATGATATAGGAAAAGGGAAATAACTAATGATATAATGTATAATTACAGAATCAAAGTAAGAAATGTGTAAATGGTCTACATATAACACAGATGATAGCTGATCTGAATGTAGCACTTCCTAAATCATATTTGTAACTCACATTTCCATTATAATTTAATTTGATTTGAATATTACAATCTGATTGGCTAATCAGCCTGGAGAAAATTTTGGTTATACTCGATAACCTGGGTTGGTATTGTGACGTCACCAACGTGTTCATCTGCCAACGACAAATTCAAATAGTCACATGAAATAATCGTAATTAAAATCGAGGAATCATTAAATTTTGTTGTAAAAATTAAATTATAAGGAATATTTGAAATTGTTGAACAGGTTATACTTGCATAACCTGATTTGGATCAGTTTATGCTTTTCATAAACTGCTTCGCGGTTTATTAAGCGTAAACTGACCCAAACCAGGTTATATCGTATAACCTATTCAACAATTTCAAATATTCTTTAAATCAATCAATATGTATAACTCACCTCAAGCATTTCAAGTCTTTTATCCTCAAATTCTCTTTCCAGTGTTAACCTTAGATCTTCATATTTCATTTCACTCGATGCTCTCAGATTAATTTCATCATCATATGTGCTGAAATTAATCAATTCATTGCATTTTAAATTAAATCAATATTAATTTTTTTTCCCCAAACCCTAATTTTGTAAAATATACATTATTGAAGACTGCAATTGATATATTGTGTACTTTTTTTAAACTTGGGATTTTCCCATGAGTATTTATAGATTTATACATGTAACATTTTGTATTTAGTCTCTTAACAAATAGTAGTGTATGTTAGGGAGGGTTCGTAAATATCTCATGAGCAATTTTTGGTTGTTTGTTTATTTTCTGGTTATTTAGCAAAATAATTGAATATTGTTATAGTGGGATCAATAGACTACATTAACTATAGACATCAACTTTTTATTTATAAGGCTGCAGTCTTTCGAAAAGAGGAGAGTTATGCTGTTAAACACCACTTTCAACAATACTTAAGTTATATCATGGCGGTCAGTTATATTGGTGAAGGAAACTGCAGCACCCCGAGAAAACCACCAATATGCCTCAAGTCACTGACAAACTTGATCACATAAAGTAGTAGTGAGCATACCTCGCCTGAGCGGGATTTAAACTCACAACGTTAGTGGCGATAGACACTGAATGAAAATGTAGTTGTAAATCCAACTACCATACGATCACAACCACAACGTGCTTGTTCCGACCCAAGCTTTTTGTCCCCCCCCCTCTAATCCCAACTTGATCAGTTATTTTTTTCCCCTGGTTTAACTAGTTTGTTAACCAAAAATATCCTTTTTTCTCACATCATTTTTATGATTTAATAAAGTTGAACATCTGTATTTTTGTTAGATAGTACCGAGACTCGGGCAATATCATTTCCACTGGTCCGTACCACAATCCAAGGGCAGTCTGTCTATCCTGATATTGCACTCTATATCAGTAACTGTTGTGTTTATTGCATTGATTGATTTGATTTTTGGTGTTTTAACGCCACTTTCAACAATATTTCAGCTATATCATGGCAACCAGTTTCAGTGGTGGAGGAAGCCTGAGTACCTGGAGAGAACCACAGACCATGGGCAAACAACTGGTAAACTTTATCACATGCGGCTGCGAGTCGAGTGCACCCTTTTTTGTAATTTACAAAGCTGGGCACGAACCCATGCCGTATTGGTGATAGGCTTGTATGAGTTGTTAGATCCAGCGACCTAACTCATTGAGCTACCCGGGCCCCCTTTATTGCATTGAAGACCAGAATCTGACACATACAATATAAATGCATAGAAATTTTTAATCAGGATCATTGAAGGTTTCCCTAGGCGTTATCACCTTCGTTATTACCTAATTTGAATTGACTACAGCAATTGTTTGAATGGTGTTCAACTTATAATGAGAAATAAAATGAGATTATAAGTAACATTGTAATTTATTAAAACGTAAACAAACAAATATCTGTGTTTAGACCAGTAGTACCAGTCTATACACGGTTTTTGGACCGGTCTATATCAACATTCCAGTCTATATCGCAGAATAGTGAAGGTCACGTGGAGAGTGTTCAGCCAATTAAATGTATGATTTTTATTCTGATATACAATAATATCTTATATGTACTTACTAACAAATACTAACCACAGTATATTAAATTTTCTTGATAAATGTTACTGAGAAGAGAGAAAGTACCCGTATTCAATGTTTTTTTAACTAACAAATGTACAGATTTCAATAAAAATATTATGAATTACAAAAAAAAGAAGAAAGTTTAGTTTTAGACATCAATGTTGATTTGTTACCATGATTTGCTAACATGAATGCATTCTTTTCTTTTGATCTTTTTATGGTTTATATACAGTTGACTCTCATTGTCTCGAACTCGGTTGACTCGAATTTCCGGTTGAGTTGAATTTTTATCGAAGTCCTGAACTTCGTTGTGTATAAATATATGTAATTTGACTCCTGTTGAGTAGAATTCGGACGAGTCGTAATTTCGGTTGTCTCGAATAAAAGTTTGGTCCAGAGATGTAGAAAGCCATATTATTTACATGCGTTAAGTCGAATTTACCTGTCAAAATATGTGTATAATTACCTTGGGATTAAAATCGGATCACAGGTGAAACATCCGGTCATTGGCTTTGACATTTTTACCTTAGGCTATTTCACAATCTGTCAAATTAATTAGTGGTAATATTTGGCTTGGTATTACATTTTGTATGACACAAGTTAGATGTGTACAATAAAAAATTATCGATTCATAACATTATAAGTGCGCTTGGGTCAGCATACATCAATGATTATGAAAAGTACACAACGGAAGCGTTTTATCTATTGTTGGAAATTAATTTTGCTTAAAGATGTATAATTTCTCAATTTTGAGAGATTTGAAAAAAATGTTACTCTTAATTAACAGTTGTAATAAAAGGGGAAATTTTATTGAATCATAAAAACACACAATTTATTGTAAATATTGCACAAAGAAAAAAACTTCATGATGGGTGAAGTTTAATGACAATGCTTGAGCTGAAAAACATAATCATACACACAAAAAAGATATCTAGATGTTATCAGTTGTTCCACAAGATTCAACGAATTTAACAGAGAAAAAAAAACAGCAAGAAAACATCGAATAAGTTTTAAATTGTTCCGAGAATCGGGACATGCGATGCTGGTGTTAGCTCTTCAAAATTTCGCTCGAGTTGTCTCCCTTTCGTCATTAAACAAACCTCACTTCCGGTTTTCTGAACTCCTCTCGAGTTGAATTACGGTCCCATCGAATTCGAGATAACGAGAGTCAACTGTACTAGAATGTTAGAACTATGAAATAATATATGCAGATACAAGATATTGCACACTTTAAATCTGGGCTGTAGTTTTATTACTCTCAAAGAGCCATCCAATAATCAACGACCTAGCTGTGATATCGCATGGCTTTCATGTTACAAATCATTTATACCACGGTTTTCAGAGTTAAACTGTTAATCAATCTCATGCTTCACGTTTGATTGTTTACCAGTTTAACTTGTAAAACTGTAGTATAAATATGACTTAATACTTACTAGTTGTCGTCATAGTTGTCTTGTACTAATGTTGACATACGTCTGAAATGATGAATTACCCAAAATAAATATTGTTCTTAGACTTCAATGTTAAAATATGTTTTTACAATATAAAGACTATCGTCTGCTGTATGAGTTGTATCACAACATAGCAGATATAATGATCAAAAGATTTACAATCACATTGTACATATAACATGTTAATGTTTAAATATGTTTTTACGATATAACATGTTAATGTTTAAATATGTTTTTACGATATAACATGTTAATGTTTAAATATGTTTTTACCATATAAAGACTATCGTCTGCTGTATGAGTTGTATCACAACATAACATATATAATGATCAAAAGATTTACAATCAGATTGTACATATAACATGTTAATGCTTAAATATGTTTTTACGATATAACATGTTAATGTTTAAATAAGTTTCTATGATATAAAGACTGTTGTCTGCTGTATGAGTTGTATCACAACATAGCAGATATAATGATCAAAAGATTTACAATCAGATTGTACATATAACTAATGCATGTAATCCACAACTTTATTAGTTGCTAAATTCTAAAGGCGAGGTGTACTCGATACAAATGTGATAAAGTTTGTTAGTGACTTGCGAAAGCTCGGTAATTTTCTCAGTGTACTACGGTTTCCTCCACCAATAAAACTGACTGCCATGATATAACTACAATACTGTTGAAAGTGGAGTTAAACACCACACACCAAACTAAACCAACCTAAAATTAATTCTTCTTCATAGTCATTTTGTTACTTTCCATTTAAAAGCTTGCAATTGTAATTTTCATTATGATTTCTTAGATGTTCAGTAAAAGGCTATGTATAAGTTTGGTTGTATTCTATAAAAATGAATACAGAAATAATTTACTTTTCAGCAGCACTGGCAGCCATTTCAGCTCTACGTTTCCTCTCCTCCTCTAGTCTGTCCAGAGGACTCTTCTTACCCCCTGGTGATTCTCCACGAGCTGTTGACATGGCTGACATTGTCCCATCAAAATCATGTAACTGAAATTAACATTGATGTAAAATGAACGATGTCCTGGTTAGAAACTAAATCTTTAACTAGAACTGTGAGTGACCTCACTGAGTGATACCCCTCACTTGCAGTTTAGTAGGAGTTGCGCTTACAA
>MJUT01030054.1:103454-137946 GCA_002080005.1 Gigantidas platifrons | reverse complement strand
TTATAGATTGACGGACAGACAATACAATGGCCAAAAGTTATAGATTGACGGACAGACAATACAATGGTCAAAAGTTATAGATTGACGGAAAGACAATACAATGGCCAAAAGTTATAGATTGACGGACAGACAATACAATGGCCAAAAGAAAAGAGAAAAATAATGATATACAAAACTCTACACAGAAAACTTAAAATCGTTCAACACGAACCCAAGTAAAAACCGCGAGACCGGGCCCCCATGCCACAAACCTTTTTCTTTGCTGAGCAAACTTTTTTTGCTCAAATCTGTGTTCTCAGCCAATCAAATTTGAGTATTTCCTTATTTCAGAATATTCTCAGACTTAAGTAAATTCTCAAGTTTTATAGCGCTGAGGCCGAAAGTGTTACGAATTAAATGTTCACCCAACCACACAATAAACTATTATTTGCCATAATATCACAATTGATGTTGAATCAGAACCAAATGAGGCACTTACATGTATTAGAAGACCATCTAAAATGATTTCCTCAGAGTTTTTGTTGAATTAGGCCTAGTGTCTGATGAGAACTGTTCTTCATAGTAAGGGGAAACAGACACGCACCCTTTTGCCGCAATTGAATTTATTGGGTCGAAACAAATGGAGGAATCTTTCGGAAGGGTTTAAACATTCTTCTTTTCTGAAACTGTCACGATGGTTGAATTGTGGCATCGTAGGGATGATGGTCATGTACTAATTTTGAGTTTTTTGTGCAGCTCGAAGAAACGAGACGGTTTTGTGGTGTATCCAACTTTCAACATTTTCAATTTTTGAGCTAGAGTTATCTCTCTTGGAATATTTATTTAAGCAAGTTTTTTTCTTCAATTTCAATATTTAACATTTATGTTCATTGTAGTAATTAAATTTATATTTTGCAAATGAAATTGCTATATAAGTCTGCAATAGAACCAATACTGATAGTTGATTCCACACGATGTTTAGATTTCATATCGTATATTCCAATTTATTTTAGATTAACGAGGTTGAAGTCATTATACGGTCGTCATCACAATCTGGTAGATCGTTACGAAACAACCATGTCTCAAATGACAATGAATCTTTTACTTTTTACGTAGATGTTTTCTTTCCTCTATCACTGCCAATACTTTTATCGCGGACTTGACTGTAAATATGAGTAACACGGTGGGTGTCTTATAAGAAGCAGGAACTGCTTACCCGTCGTGAGCGTTTTTGTGTTGTTCTATTATGTGTCTTTACGTTCTGAGTTCCGTGTTGTGATATCGCTACGATTTCCGTATAAAAACGATGTTCGATTCATCTTTGCCTCCGGTTGTTTCTGGGGAGGCTCGTGTTTATTTACGTTGAGGTTGTTTGTGTAGTGGTGTCCGACATTTAGTGTGTTTATTTTTGTTTTGTTTGTCTTCGTCTTGTTACCAGTTTCTCAGGATTTTCCATTTTTGATTGCCCCTTCGGCACCTTCTAGTGTTTATTTGTTCTTTTATCATGAGTAAATAAGGCAGAAATGAAATTTCCTTTAGAAATATTATCAAAAGAAACCTGAATAAAATAAAACAATAGAAGCAGTCAATTATGTATGTAAATAAAACAGTAAAAACAGATAATTCAACAACTAAAATTGACTACGTCTATGTCGGCTGTCAGATTTTTATTGAAAAAATATATATAAAAACAATTTTGTAATATATTTTACATAAGTGAAACAAAACAAATAAACAGACTATTTAACATTTTCTAAATTTTGAATAAATATTTAAAGGCAAACCATAAATGAGTTGAAATAATGATACAACTGATTTAGTAATATATATCCAATATATTTCATATATACAATGTACATATATTTCTTAAAAAAATATCGTAAATCTAATTTTGTATAATAAAACACGCCATACCATTTGTTACAAATGGATAAAACAATATTTATATATAATATACATAGTATATAGATTTGTTCGAATGGCTTTCAGGGGCGTAACAAAGTATAAATCCATGTGTAGGCAAAATCGGCAAGGGGTCTGGGGACCGCTCAAGGTCCCCAGCGAGTCCAGGACAGGGCCCTGGTGGGGGTCCGGGGTGCGAAGTCCCCCAGAGCTCAGCGATTTTTAGGATTTTAAATGGAAAAGAAACTTGTTTTTTTTAAGGAAATTACGACAACTCAATCAACAATATTTACGTCATCTTTCAACTATATAAAGAGGAGGATTAGAAAAAAAAATGTTTAAAAACTGCAGTAAAAATAGATGAACAGAGACCCGATGTTTAAAAAAAAAACATGCCACTGGTATTTGAGAATTATCAGGAGAATCATTTACCTGTAGTTGTTTACTTTTTAAATTTGAGTTAAGTAGTGGTAGTGGTCTCATTGATAGCTATATAGTTATGCGGCTTATGCCACATATTTGAGTATTCATTAAGTTAAGGCCTTACTAAAACATATTTTTATCGATGATACAATTTTATTATTTCAATCTGGAAAAGTTTAGGAATCATCGTTAAAAACGAAAGTCAATCTCCTGTTGGCAGCTCCAGCAAATTCGTCTATGATACCCGTTTTTTTTTAACACTTCTGCTCCGGTGAATATGCAAGATGCCAATGCTAGAAAGGCGTTCATTTTTCATTGTTGAGCGCAGGTAAGTTTTGATTCTGCACATTGCGCTAAATGACCTTTCAGACGCAGCGGTGGATACTGGCTTTGTTAGCAAGGTCAGCAACATTCTTCCAATGGTAGGATAGAGAAAAACGCACTAGCACTGGCGACACTAGAAGGGCCTTCAGAGATTGCTTCTGACACATTTATGTCACGATCACACTTGTCTTTATCAGGAGTGTCAGACTTTAGCTTAAAAAACGTGTCTTTGACTCATATTCACGGGTGGTTTGCTACGTCACACGCACGATACTTAAACATCGCGAACGTCGCCTCGAGGTTGGTTTATGCAATTGTACAATTTAAAAAAAAGGAAAACTAACAAAACTCCGGGCAAGGATGCCGTTCACACAAAACCCATTTAACTGTACAGAAGTGTTTGCAAAACTGACGGGTTTCCACGCAATGAATGTATGCTAACAATGAAGTCTGATATGTGGGCACTTCGGTGAACTACTTTGTTTTGTTAGTTTTCCTTTTTTTAAATTGTACAACTGCATAGACCTACCTCGATGCGATCTTCAAGTATCCGTGCGTGTGACGTAGCAAACCACCCGTGTATTTATGCTGCAAAAAAACTGTTTGCAGTAATTGTCACTTCACCAAGAAGAGCTCTATTAGTTTTTATTTTTATTTTTTATTAGTTTTTTTTTGGAAAAAATATATGTAGACCCGTGCTTTTGTTGCTACCGTTGTTGTTACGCCCCTGGCTTTTAGCCAATACAGTTAATGGCTTTAAGTGCACAAAGTTGACTCTAAACAGTGAGTGTTAGTCTTTAACCCATGCACTCAACTACTGTTAAAAAGTGTATAACTACGAATTTATTATCACCTAGTACATTAGACAAGATCTCATCGATCATAACGTCCCCCGGCACTCGAACGCACGTCAGTACCGACTTATGTAAATTCGCTATTGGTTCTCAATCCTTGCATCTTTAAAATAGAGCCATCATGATTAAAATGTTACACCAACATTTAAGAATGACTCCATTAATGTAATCACGCCACCTGGACGTCTTCTTTGATGGTGTTTGTAATCACGCCATTTGAACGTCTTCTTTGATGGCGTCTCTGTCGTCGCTTTCTTCGATGTCTATAACAGTGTCTTCTGGTCTCCGATGTTGTTGTGTACACAATAACAGACAACACACCACTGCAGATATCGTATATAAACCACCAACCATTAAGAATGGATAAACATATGAACCACTTACATCAAAGATGAAACCTTAAAGTAGAAAAATTTATAATATAAATGGTTAGTGTAGTGTTAGGCTGTTTAACGTCACTTTCAACAATATTTCAGTTGTATCGTGGCGGTCAGTTTTATTGGTGGGGGAAACCGGAATACCCGGAGAAAAACCACCGACCTGCCGCAAGTTACTGGTAAACTTTCATTCTCTATCCAGAGTTGTCGTTCCTGCTACGCTACACAACATCTCTGTCAACGCTCATTTTACAGGATTCTAGTAAAACTTAGAAACAGTAAAAAAAAATGTACTTAAAATTGTTTTAATTATTGTAAATATCAATAAAGACGAAAATAAATCACTCATTTCAAATCAATTCTCTCTTAAAAATGATTTGTGATCCGCGTTTTTAACTTTTTAATTTTTACCTCCGCAAAATAGTTCTCCAAGAAGTGGGGGGTAAAATCATTTTTAAGAGAGAATTGATTTGAAATGAGTGATTTATTTTCGTCTTTATTGATATTTACAATAATTAAAACAATTTTAAGTACATTTATTTTTACGGTTTCTAAGTTTTACAAGAATCTTGTAAAATGAGCGTTGACAGAGCAGTCGTGTAGCGTAGCAGGAACGACAACTCTGGATAGAGAATGGCAAACTTTATCACATAATGTTGTATCGAGTACACCTCGCCTGAACAGGATTCGAACTCACAACTTAAGTCATGATGGGCACTGATTGCACAGGTAGTTGTAAATCCAACTACCATACGATCACAATCACGACGGCCCTTTATGATATAAAAAAATTACTTATTATTTTCACTTCTTCGTGCAAACAACAGATGATATAAGAGATGGACTTTGAACCATTTTGTTGAAAAGTCGTACGTATACTGTTATTTAAAGTAGATACACTATATATGTCATGTTTTACTGTTTTATGTTCTCATTGATATTATTTCGTTCGTCCAAAGGGTGAATCGGTGTCTAATTGTGGTTTTTTTTCCGCTACGTTCAGATCGTGCTAACGAGTACATGAAAGGAAAATGCAACACCCCCTGCAGTGTTTTTTGTTGTTGCTATACAACAAATGTTACTGAAGAGAATACCGAATGGGCAATAAAAAATGAATAACCCAGAGAAACTGACAACACGAAGAAAAACAAAGCAAAAACACAACACAATATGTGATGGACACGACTTTACGTTAGCAAACACAAATAACGTAAATGTCAACAAAATATCGGTTTTACTTCAGAATAAGATACAAATATTTAGTTTTGATCTTTGTTCTATCTAACGGTTACTATTTATCAAAGTGCCTGTATCTAGCCGAGAAAGTACGCCATAATGTATATGTGTGCTAAGGGTATCGATCTTTTCTCTGCTTCAACGAATTTTCGATTAGATTTTTCGAACTGTTGCGACAGTGTGGTATTTTTTTTTTTTTTTTTATTTATTGCGGAGTTTCAGTCACTATTATCTGTTTAATTGACTACTATCGATTTCAAGACTATAAGAAGTGAAGACTTTGAAAATACCAAAGGGGTAACAAGAATCTGTAAATCGGAGAAGGACAGACAACACAATGGACAAAAGAAAAGGACAAACAACGATTTACAAAACATTACACATAAAACTAAAGATCGAGTAACACAAACCAACTAAAAACCGAGGGTGAACTCAGGTGCTCCGGAATTACTCTTCTATTCATTTTTAAGACATGATTGAGGAATATGATTTAATGTGAAACCAATAACTGCCATGGCATTACATCGTACACAAGGTCATAATCTACATTTATAGATATATATAGGGTTAAATAAATGTTATTGCATAGTTTGAAGTCCAGTTATTCACCTTAGCACTGTATATATTCACTATAGATAACCTAAAATACAAATTCCCTTGTGTTGTCTTAGATAATGTACTCTTCCTGGTAAAAGTGGATTGTACTTTTCACATCGCATTGAGGCGCCATGACAAATAATTCTAATTTTTTTCTTGCTGGATTTGTTGTCAGTGCGTAGGCCCCTATATATATTTCCAAATTGCAGCCAATGTAAATTTTAAACCAGGACTATTTTGAAAATAGAATTTCTTGATTTACTTGGTCCCAAAGAAGTTTGAATTATGTCGTTTTCCATTTGCTTTGAATTTGAGCGTACCCGATGAAGGTTATTCCAATATTCTCTCTACCCGTTGTATAAAAACCATAGTTGGGTCCTACAACGTACCAGGTACAGATACAGACAGAACGTGTCAAGCGCACTAAATTAGATATCTATGTTTTCCCCCCATTTCTTTATGAATCTATGGCAAGGATGATTAAACAATTAAACGTTTCCATTACAGTTCTATAACTGCCAAGAGTAATACAACGGGTGACACCAATGGAGAGAAAACCATAACATTACAATAGCACTCAGCTTCCTTAACTCAGATATTTCTATTTAAAACTTGAAAATATTAATATCTATTGTATGTTATATTTCTGCATTTCTCTGGTCTGATAATAAGACACATGGATTGGTATAAATATTCTCCAAGATTATCTGAATTTAATAGTGGACAGTGGTATCTTGCCTACCTTGCCGAGATGGATTCTTTTCTCTCTAACCCAATAAAAGTAGGATGCTTAGCTCTTAGATATAATATTGATCTTTTAGTTAAATTCAAAATTCAAAAGTAAAGAAATGACATGTTATTGCTGTTTGCTTTCTTACCGTCTCGCTAAGGTCTTCAGTGATACAAATATACATTAAAGAGAGTATGTGATGACACATACCAGTAGTAATCGGATGAACAACATGTATAACTAGCCGGTCCACCCTGTTTTAGTGGGGTTCGTGTTACTTAATCTGCAGCTTTCTGTGTAGTATTTTGTAGATCATGGTTTGTCATTTCGTCCCTTTTCGTTTGACCATTGTATTATCTGTTCCTCTTTAGATTTAGGGCTTTTGACATCTTCTTTGGCATCTTCAAACATTGATTATGTGAATTGGCTTTTACTCCCTGTGTTCTATATTGCCATATGCTTTGATTTCTGTCTATTGTATTTGGATTGCTATTTGCTATTTAAGAAGAGTTTGAAGATACCAAAGGAGTAATCAGTATCTGTATATCGAAGAAGAACAGACAACACAATGACCAAAAGAAGAAGAACAGACAACACAATGACCAAAAGAAGAAGAACAGACAACACAATGACCAAAAGAAGAAGAACAGACAACACAATGACCAAAAGAAGAAGAACAGACAACACAATGACCAAAAGAAAAAATACAAAAGGACAAACAAAGATCTACAAAATATACACATAAAGCTGAAGATCGAGTAACACGAGCCTCACTAAAAACCGGGGGTGAACTCAGGTGCTCCGGAAGGGTATGCATTGATCCTGTCCTTACCTGCTATTGGTGGATTAATTGTAAATGCCAATCCTTGAAAAAATGCAATTATTCCAAATGCTTGTGTAAGCTGATCTATTCCAAGAATATCAGCTATTAGTATAGTCCGTAAGCATACAACTGTACCTGTAAAAAGATTAGATAAATTATATCCAAAATCAAACGAGAGTGTTTACGAACTTTCCATATAAATCTTAAATATAAAGTTTTAATTTTGAAAGTGGGCACCATTTGAGAATAAGTATATGGAAAAAACTGCAAGTATACAAGTTTACATATAGACTGTATATAATATAGAGCGCATGTGTGTTATTCATTTTTCCTAGATGTATATGTATAGTATTGATTGATTGATTGATTAGTGTTTAACGTCAACGTTATATATATATATAGTATCATTTCTCATCCTATTTATGCTATTGTTTTAAAGTATACAACTTTTTCAATTCAAATTGTATAATATAATTTCGGAAGGAATAAACATTTGTAATTTTTAAGGTTATTATCAGACACATTACGATATCTTCCTTTACTTAACACAAGTATGCAACGTTATATTCTTGTTCTAGTTGGAGGACGGGGTATCCTTGATTTATATGAAACGCTGATACCGGACATGTACTGTACGTGATCATATAATCCTGTAAATATCGGTTATCTATAAACGTCATGTATATATTTCATTCTAAACTGGAGATATAAATTAACGTACTGAATAAAAAATAGTTAACACATAGTGAGCTAAACTGTTTATTAAAATTTATGTTACTTCTGTACAGTCTAATAACGTTCCCTGTGTGGATAGAACAAATATATAAATATATACATATAAATTTCGAACAGTTACTATAAATAAACACAAAATAGATCGCAAAGTAGATAATTATGTTGATAATCACCTGCACCCACTTAAAACCATATAAACTTGTTAAGACAATGTTGTAAGCTGGGGATTAACGGTTCATCAATAATTAGTACTCGGAGGGAACTGTCTGTCGAATGATAAGCAGGATATTCCGCAATATTTATCAATTTTAACATGCTTTATGCATTAAGACACGGACGGAACTGTTTGGCGACTGTTATGCAGGAGATATCTCTATTCCGCAATATTTATCAATTTTAACAAATTTTTTTGTAATAAATGACGATTTTGAGAAAAGGAGATTAAAATTATTTCATGTACACGAAGAATTACCTCTTGTTTACGTATACTGTCCCGGAAACTTACCCCTACCTATGCACCCCTGTTTTCTGGTGACGTAGGTAGCGAACCTGGTAAAAAATAAAATAAATTTGCCAACAATGTGCGTTTGTACCTGACACATGCAATGTGTATTGCATGAAATGTATGGAAAGATTGATGCCAGAGAGAGAGAGAGAGAGAGAGAGAGAGAGAGAGAGAGAGTAGAAATATATACTGCATGTAGTCAAAGTATGAAAAATATGATTCCATAGTGATATTATGATTATATTTATACATTTTTCGTGCAGTTCGTGAATTCTGCGATTTTCACGTTTTGCTTGAATAATAATATTAAAAAAAAAAAACTTCAGAAATTTTAACGTGATTAAATGAAATTGCAAAAAAAAAAAAATATCACTGAGATTCTTAATTTTTTCCCCAGTATATGAATGCGAATGTACACAGAGGGTAATCGCCAATCTAATTAAAATTATATGTTTCATGTATCTTGTTTTTCTTTGGTGATACAACACTAATCTCTAACAACATCCGGTTCGGGGGCATGTTATGTAACCTTTCATTCATCATTGACCATCCAATCACATGCAGTATTGAACCAATCGGACTACAACTGTTTTTGTGTACTCGGTTTTGATACCTAAAGATTTAGTAGGCTCGTTGTTGATTGGTCATTTGAAAATATGAACCTTGACTTGATCCCCATACGGGATGCCGCGAGATGTTAGTGTATCATCAAAGAATAAAACAATCCGAAAAGTTACAACGAGCATCTAAGTTTAATTAGATTTAGGAAATTGCACTGTTAACATTGAATACAAATATTGCTGTTCATTCTTTAACAATCACACTTTTTGTTTTCAATCATCACAAATCATTCAATAAAATAAAAGAACAATGTTGATTTATTGTCAGAGAATTTCTATATCAGTCTAGAATTAGCTAAGACGACCACATATTTAGAGTTGCTTGTTAGAGATCTTTGCTTACCCCAAGATAATCCCATTGTTTGGAGTTGACTTAAAGGTCAAGCGACGTAACACAAATACCGGTATACAAGTTCAATCATGATTGAACAATTGCTATATATATCTTTAAAACTGAATATGAGATAACAACCCATTTACCTGTTGCATATAATAACATGATACCTTAAAGTTGTTAGACAGTAAATATGAGACCATTACAAAAATACAAATGCTTGGTTTGATTTAAGAGATAAGACAATACAAGAAAAACGTAGATATCTAATCTAATGCACACGACTCGTTTCTGGAATAACCTTCAACAGGTACGCTCAAAATCAAAAGAAACTCAAGCTAAATAATTTAGTCTTTGGGAGCAAGCATACCAAAGGGCCTACATAGGATGGCCAAAGATCGACTGAGATCGCATATGCTCGGCATTATGCGCATTTGACGCATTAAAGCAAACCGTGTCTCATTAACGGACACACAAAGAGCATAAAATGTAATAAATGGTCAAAATATTACATTCAAGCCAATCTATGGAAACTTTATAATATAATGAGGCGTACCAATGCCAAGTTTAATATAGTTAAAAAAATACTTGCTGGAATATAGAAGTTGTGTGATAATGATATAGTGCTTACTATGCTGCTAAGGACAAGTTTCATTGATAACCGTAATAATTGGAACGTCATTTGACATCCACAATGATCTCGGTATTAAGACAACATAGGTGAACATGTTAACGGGGCACCTGAAAAAACCAAGCCAATGCTTAGCACAGTCTCAAATCCTTTCCTCTTTATGTAAAAATAATCTTAAAAAGATTTAAATACCGATTCTGCAGGAATGAAATCAAAGGGTAGGACACATATGTGTGATACATGTACCCTCTATAGCAATACTCAGAACTAGGTTGCCATCAATTTCTTCACAAATTGTTCACAAATTGATCATGTGCAAATTTATAAGCTCACACATATGTTTAGTAGACATGCAGTAAACGTTACTAATTATCACAATCAAGCCAGGCCATATAACCTGTAACAACCAATTACAGTCATACCTGCCTATGTGGTCACCTCTATTAAGCAGTCACTTTTATTAAATGATCACATTTTTCTTGTCCAGTCATAGAAAATTTCATATGAATTGAACCTTTTTTAAGAGGCCACCTGTCTTTTAAGGTCACTTTTTCTTTGACCCAAAGGTGACCTCTTAATACAGGTTTGACTGTATCAGCTTGGGTTTTAGGTATGTTTGACGGTATAAAATGTGGACTGAATAAGCGGGCTGTTACATACTGTGGCGATCCCAAGCAAACATATTTGTAATCTGGGTACTGAAAATTATATTATAATGCTATATAAATAACATAAGGAAAGATAAATAAATATGAGAAGTGATAAAACCATGTACCGTATATATCAATTTCAAGTCTATTTTGTCTTAAACTGTATGCTACAAATGTATTTTTCAAAAATATTAATGAACAAATTTACCCATGCATAATCCAAATCCTACAGCACATAAGGCCAACAATGGAAAACTGTCACACCAAGGAAAAGCAACATTTGCTACTGCACCCAAACACAGAGCACCAATGTAAAGATGCAATGTTCTTATATGGAACACGTCAACAATAAATCCGGCTACTATCCTCACAACCGTGTTTGTCACACCAATTATAGAAATCAAGGCAGCACCATCATAACGTGAAATTCCTTTAGACACTGCCATGTCGGGTACATACGTCATGGTAATACCTTGTGCTACAAAGTAAAATAAATACAGTAGAGTTATCATTTGTAATTTTGGTTCGTCTTTACCTCCAGTTGTTTGTAGGGGGCTCATGTCTTATTTACGTTATTTGTGTTTGTTTGGTTCGTCTTTACCTCCAGTTGTTTGTAGGGGGCTCATGTCTTATTTACGCTATTTGTGTTTGTTTGGTTCGTCTTTACCTCCAGTTGTTTGTAGGAGGGCTCATGTCTTATTTACGTTATTTCTGTTTGTTTGGTTCGTCTTTACCTCCAGTTGTTTGTAGGAGGCTCATGTCTTATTTACGCTATTTGTGTTTCTTTGGTTCGTCTTTACCTCCAGTTGTTTGTAGGAGGGCTCATGTTTTATTTACGCTATTTGTGTTTGTTTGGTTCGTCTTTACCTCCAGTTGTTTGTAGGAGGGCTCATGTTTTATTTACGCTATTTGTGTTTCTTTGGTTCGCCTTTACCTCCAGTTGTTTGTAGGAGGGCTCATGTTTTATTTACGTTATTTGTGTTTGTTTGGTTCGTCTTTACCTCCAGTTGTTTGTAGGGGGCTCATGTCTTATTTTTCTTCGCCTTGTGTACACTATGTTGCCAGTTTCTCTGGATTGTTTTTCTTCACCTTGTGTACACAATGTTGCCAGTTTCTCTGGATTGTTTTTCTTCGCCTTGTGTACACTATGTTGCCAGTTTCTCTGGATTGTTTTTCTTCGCCTTGTGTACCCAATGTTGCCAGTTTCTCTGGATTGTCCTTTTTTGATTGTCCCTTCGGTATGGTATTCTCTAATATTTATTTACACCAAGTGCAAAATTACAAACAGCATCTTCACGGCTCAACTCATGTTTCACAGTTGTGTTTTTGCAACCATTTGCATAAATGTTATAGTTCAAGTTTTCGTCTCCATCCTCTGTGTATCTTAGTGTTTAGAGTAAAGAAGTTTTGTTTGTTGTCCTTTCCTCATTCATGATTTATCACCGGGTTACTAGTGGAACAGGAACAGCTTACCCGTCCGGATCATATGAGTTCACCCCTGGTGTTTAGTGGGGATCGTGTTACTAGATCTCTAGTCTTACGTGTAATGTTGTGTAGATCGGTGTTTGTCCTTTTATCCTTTTTCTGTTGTCCATTGTGTTGTCTGTTCGCACCCCTGGTGTTTAGTGGGGATCGTGTTACTCGATCTCTAGTCTTACGTGTAATGTTGTGTAAATCGGTGTTTGTCCTTTTATCCTTTTTCTGTTGTCCATTGTGTTGTTTGTTCTTCGATTTATGGATTCTGATTATCTCTTTGGTATCTTTGAACTCTCCTTAACCATTACTGTTTAGCTAAGTTATTCCGACAGTGTGGTACTATTTTGTTTTTCACTTGATTTTTAAATTAGTTTTGTCAACGTCAGTAAAGTATTGGACTCATATATATTCAAATTTCACAGACAAAGCACATTACATTGTACATGCAGTATGACTTAACCAATTTAAGTACAAGTCTATATATCTATTACTGATATTTCAATTCATTTGATATAATTTCGCTCTACACATCGCAAATGTCGGTGAATATCATTAAGCATATACAACTTGCATGAGACTTAATAAAACATACATTGAAATTACACTTAATGCATAAGGCTTATGTTGGACTCACCAGTTGACATATTACACCTAATATATTAGGCTGATGGTGTACTCACAAGTTGACATAACTATGCATCGTAATTATACCTAATGCATTAGGCTAAAGTTGTACTCACCAGTTCAGATGACTATATAGCGTAATGGCACGTAAAGAATAAGGATGTTGTACTCACCAGTCAACATATTAGCCATAATGTATAAGGTTTATGTTGTACTCACCAGTCCAAATGACTAATTTTCATAATGACACCGAATGTATGGAGCAGATGTGGTACTCATCAGTCCACATATGATATCTAATGTAAAGGCTGATGTTGTACTCACCAGTCCACATATGATACATAATGTATAAGGCTTATGTTGTACTCACCAGTCCACATGACTATACATCATAATGACACCTAATGTATGGAGCAGATGTGGTACTCACCAGTACACATATGGTATCTAACGTAAAGGTTGATGCTGTACTCACCAGTCCACATATTACATCTAATGTAAAGGCTAATGTTATACTCACCAGTCCACATGACTATACATCATAATGACACCTAATGTAAAGGCTGATGCTGTACTCATTAGTCCACATATGACACCTAATGTAAAGGCTGATGGTGTACTCACCAGTCCACATATGATACCTAATGTAAAGGTTGATGTTGTACTCACCAGTCCACATATGATACCTAATGTAAAGGTTGATGTTGTACTCACCAGTCCACATGACTATACATCATAATGACACCTAATGTAAAGGCTGATGCTGTACTCATTAGTCCACATATGACACCTAATGTAAAGGCTGAAGGTGTACTCACCAGTCCACATATGATACCTAATGTAAAGGTTGATGTTGTACTCACCAGTCCAAATGACTACATCATGACACCTATTGTAAAGGCTGATGCTGTACTCACTAGTCCACATATAACACCTAATGTAAAAGCTGATGGTATACTCACCAGTCCACATATGATACCTAATGTAAAGGCTTATGTTTGTACTCACCAGTCCACATGGCTATGATTCGTAACGACACTTAAAGCATAAGGTTAATGCTGTACTCACTAGTCCACATTTGACACCTAATGTAAAGGTTGATGTTGTACTCACCAGTCCACATAGAAATACATCGTAATGACACCTAATGTAAAGGCTGATGTTGTACTCACCAGTCCACATGTGGCACATAATGCACATGGTTGATGGTGTACTCACTAGTCCACATGTGACACCTAATGTAAAGGCTGATGTTGTACTCACCAGTCCACATGACTAAATAAATCGTAATGACACTTAATGTATAAGACTGATGTTGTACTCACCAGTCCACATAATCATACAGCATAGTAATAATAGAAATTGTGGCTGCTTTAGAAGACAGACACAGATGTTAAACGTTGTTTTATTTTTTTCACTTTCGTTTTCATGTGCAACGTTCGTATCGTTCAGACACTCGATTTCTGTCTCGAAAGCCGGAATAACGTTTATACTTCCACTATAAAATACGTCACTTTGTAACGCTGGTGACAGGAAATTGTTTGATACTGTGTCGTGAACATCATTATATTTTTGGGAGCTAAGATGAAGTTCACTGTGAAACTGTCGATCATAAAACATTTTGTTTTTATTTAAGTCTACAAATGAAAAATATTTTCCGTCGATTTGAGATGCTGAATTGTACATTTTAGCAGATGGAATCAACTCAACTTTCAGATAGTCGCAAGACACCATTGATTTGCTGTCATCTGAATCAGGAATAGAGTTTCCTTCTAGGCATGCGCATGTGTTGCTTTTTTCTTTGCGTCTCTTAATTGGTCTGAACAAAGACCCACACACGCATGCGTTTAAACAAATGGCGGCAATAATGATCATAGTATTTCTCCAATCATACACATTTAACAGTACTTCCGTAAGATATGGATAAACAATTACGCCGATTCCACTTCCGCTCATGGCAATACCTGTTGCAATTGCTCTCTTTTTAGAAAAGTACAAGCCAACAGCTACTATTGAAGAAATGAAAAATAAACATATACCAGTACCTGAAATATAAACAAGTACAAATATACGTCGTTGTATTAAACCATCATGATGATATTTTGTTTTCTTAATAATTGTATGTGATGTTTTAATATTTGTATTTTAACCTGACCTCAATTTCTCGACAATACTTCATAATGTTTGTTGGAGTTCGTGTTGTTGATCTTCAGTTTGGTTTGGTTTTATGTTGTTTAACGCCACCTTCAACAATATTTCAGTTATATATCGTGGAGGTAAGTTATATTAGTGGAGGAAACCGGAGTGCCCGGAGAAAAGCACCGACCTGTCGCAAGTCACTGACAAACTTTATCACAGAATGTTTTATCGAGTACATCTCGCAACATTAGGGGTGATAGGAACTGATTGCACAGGTAATTGTAAATTCAACTACCATGCGATCACGACCAGGATGGTCCCTGTTGAGCTTTAGTTCTTTTATTGTATTTTTCTTTGACTTTTATGGTAAGACTATACTGTTGTTTTTGCATTCAAATAGTATCGTCTCCTTTTTTTCTAATATTCATTCGGACGTGAGTATTCTGCCTTCGTCATCAGTATTACCCTTTACATTAACTCGTAATAAATTGACTTCATTAGTCTATATATTGACAACTAATATTCATAAACCTCTGAATTTAGCAACGAGGAGACAAAAAATAACAAATAAAGACAAACAAATAATTACAAATAAATGTATCAGAACATGATTTCAATTTTCCCATTGTGAACTTTCCATTTGACAGAGCTTGTGTAAAGTCTTCCTTAAGCTATAATGCTATCTTTAATAGAGGGTTGCTATTGAAAGGAAGCCAAAGTTGAAATAATCACTTCGAAAGTTTTAAGGTGGTCATCGCTAGATAACTGCGTGACAGATCCCCACAAATATGTTCCGTTTGTCATAGTCACATTATCATCCTTATTCCCTTGGACATTACTCATCTCCAAACATTTAACACGAGTAAAACGACGTGGTGTTTCTAGTGGAACAGGAACTGCTTTCCCGTCCAAAGTATCTGAGCTTACTCCGTCTTTAAAGGGATTCGTGCAGTTCAATTTGACTCTCTGCTTAGTGTTGTATGAACCATCGTTTGTCTTTATTGTCCTTTTTCGTTTGATCATTGCATTGTCTGTCGTACGATATACTGCTTCTTAGTACCTCCATCGATAACTTCAAACCTTTTTCTGTAACAGGTTACTTAAAATCAGAAGTTATATGTAATACAAAATAAATACATTATGTGCCATATTAAAAGACAACTCACCACATATAACGCCATACGTTACAATGAGGACGGATAAATTAGGAGATAAGGCTCCTCCAACTGCTCCTAGGAACGCTATTACTCCGCCAGCAATAGTCACTGATCTTACAGAGTACTTGGCAATTAAATAACTCACAACTGGACCTGAAACACAAGAAACACCTTTAAACAATGTGGTTTCGTTCATGGAAAAATCCTATGTAAGCAGAAAACATTTGGTTTTTTTTTTTTTTTTTTATAAAAGTAGCACTAACATTCTTTGTTAAGCTTTTTGTTGGTATTTTAGATCATACAATTGCTGTTCTCAGTAAGTGAATTGGTTCACTACATTTTTATTTCCAGACTTAACACAGATAACCCGTTTATTTGACATAAAATATAATTAGCTTTTTGAAATTGTTCACACTTTCTACAATGTATTTGAAATTTCAGATATTTAATCCCTATAGTTTAAATCAGCATATGCTATATTACTAAAACATACCCAATACTGTGCATAACTGTGTATCGGTATATGTTAAATCGCTAAACCCATTATATTGAACCGAATCGGTAGTGCTCGCCTCGAGTTATGTCTTGGCTTCGAGCCCCGATCTCGGGAAACCAAAGAAAATGAAATTGGTATTTGTTGCTTCTCTGCTAAACATGCAGCGTTAAGGAGAAAGAGCAAAGACGGGTTGACTCGGAATCAGGATAACGTGTCCGAGTGGGGTGACATGTCTATCCGCGGACTGTTGTTTCAGTGAGCGAGCACTATGAAAATCCAAATAAGCGTGTTGGTCTAGTACAAAGCGACCTCATCATTATCTTATCGACAATTAACTTGTTCTCGTCATGATATAGATGAACAATTGCTGAGTTGGCGTTAAACAACAATCACTCACTCACTTATGTCCGTTATTACTAAATCAGCTAATGTTGTGCAATAAAACAAACACAAATCGTCATAACTGAAATTAAATAAGTAAATGCGGCATTAAACACATATTAATAATCATACTCAACATTAAATCAATATATGTTAAACACATACTCATCATACTTAATATTAATTCATTATATGTTCAATTTTATTAAAAACCTACCAAACATCATACTTAATCCAAGTTGTGAAGAGCTCACCCATGATGTCTTTGCTTTGGTCTCGCCAAAATAATCTAAAAATGCTAACATTTGAACACCAGACGACAACATTGTTCCATCTGCTATGAAATTTGCGAGAAATGCTGCTATGCACACAATCCAACCCCATCCTCCATCTAAAGTTTGGCTTTCCACATTATTGTCAATAATTTTAGGCTTAACCACAGTACCATTTTTTATCATCTTGATCATCAGGCACTTAAAGATATGTTATCCATCAGCTTCGTTGATTCGATAATTTTCCCTTCGAAAAGGAGAAAAATATTTATACATACAATTTTGAAATTAAATAATGAATTAAAATTTAAATAATAAATTTAACAGGATTTAACCTTAGTACATTGTAGAACGTCTAAGTAGATTAATTTGTACGTAAAAAATATTGTAATCCCTTAATAAAAAAAAATATTCACAAAAAATTGTGGATTTTGTTATAAAAATGGAAAAAGTCAGTGGAAATGGTGAACTTTCAATGACATATCAAAACAGCACGACTTTTGTTAGTGCAAGCAACGGTTTATAATACATGAGTCAATCACCTATCTTTACAATATACGGATTAGTCCCCTGTGTAAGTGGTGCTAATGTTAAGGAACCGTATCGGTGATGTAATGGTGTTCGCGTCGAGTGTGGTAGATCGTGGGTTCGAGTCCCGATCGGGTCAAACCAAAGGCTATAATATTGGTATTTGTCGCTTCTCCGCTAAGCCCGCAACATTAAAGAGTAAGAACAAAGACTGGTAGACTAGGATAATGTGTGTGAGTGGTTCGACTAGAACAAAGACTGGTAGACTAGGATAATGTGTGTGAGTGGTTCGACTAGTCTATTCGCGGACTGTTAGCTAGCACTATACAAATCTAACTAAGCGTGTTGGTCTAGTGCAAAGCGGACCTAATCGTCATCTCATTAAAAATTAACTTGTTCTCGCCATGATATGGCTGAAATATAGCTTAGTAGGCGTTAAGCAACAATCACTCACCCAATCACTCAAATATTAAGGATATACTAGTATCTGGAAGAATACTTGATAATTAGATTCTTAACAACAAAAAAATCAAAAATATGAATTTCAATATACATTGTATTTGGAATTAATATTCTTTTGTCTTTATCAAATATTTTTGTATATATACTTACATTATTGTTATGAACAGGGTAAATAAAGTCCAGACAAATTATATAACGCAGTCTATCTCTCTGTCAGGTGTTGAATATATGTTCACACCACAGAAGAGGTTTAAATTTCAGTCGTACAACTATCACCAAGTGAAGACGCAACCTGAGAATGTAAAGTACGTTATTTATTTATTTTTTATGACGTCACACTTGATATTTTGTCAAGACATCGCACGCTATCAGATTAATTCAGTATACACTGAAATAACTAAATAAGAATATTATGATGACTCCATGTATTCTCTACACGTGCATTTTTTTGGTATTTTGCTCTTCTTATTTAAAGGCCTACAAAACCAGTCTAACTCCGCCACTTTTCAGTGACGTGTCTGTACCGAGCTATGGGAGTGCGTATATACGTACGTATGTAGGTCATACATGTTGGGTCCAATAAAAATAAAAATATATTAAGATGGGGTTTATTTACATACATACACTATACTAGAAAGTTACTTTAGTTCCTTCATGAGTAGTCCTGCCTACAACCAACTGGATGTAAGATTAAATGGCAATATGCTACAGAGAGAAAATGGCACTGGTTCATAATCTGCTTACCCGGTTATAAGCTATAGTGTAGACACAGATGCCGGAAAGGGGGGGGGGGAGAAAGAGAGAGAGAGGGGAATATGAGTTCACACTCTATTCCATAGACGATACATGTTAAGATCAACTGAACTCTTGGGTTAGGGTAATATTTAATTACAGATGTCATGACACGTCAGATACAACATACCAGACTCTATGTTTTATGCTGTTGTCATTATTAATCTGTTTATCAAAACATAATATATGTAGGTACATTCTTAAAGTACATGACGTCAGAAGTGCCACTGGTTATAGATCCCCAGGACAACATTCCAATACCTTTTGTGCGTATTACCCGAAGTTGTTAAGGAAATAACGTGTGTTTTACATTTAAGCGAAATTAGTAAATTCTAGAAGTTTAACCCCACCACTTGCTATTGACGTGCCTGTATCAAGCCAGGAAAGTGGGTGGTCATGTGTTTGTGTGTTTGGGGTATCGATTGTTGCTTCTTTCTACGATTTTGTTATTTGATTTTGGAATTGTTCAGACAGTGTGGTATTTTTTGTTTTTCATTTTATTATCTAATGATACAGAAAGAAATCTCTAAGAAGAGTTTGAAGATACCAAAGAGGTTATCAGCATCTGTAAATCGAAGAAGAGCATACAACACAATAGACAAAAGAAAAAGTACAAAAGGACAAACAACGATCTACAAAACATACACATAAAACTAAAGATGAAGTAACACGAACCTCACTGGAAACCGGGGGTGAACTCAGGTGCTCCGGAAGGGTAAGGAGTTCCTATTCCACTAGTGCCACCCGTTGTGTTTTTTTAAAATCTAGTTACAATGTCATTCGTAATGTTTGTAAATTGAACTGTGGAAGATTAATATGTACTGGAGATCTCAGAAATCAACATACCATTTTTTATATACCTAGCTGTTGAATTAATATAAGAAAAAAATATTTTAACAAAATTTAAAATAAAATAAAATATTTTTGTATATTTATTTTGATAACGTGCAATAACTATAAAGTAATTATCCATGTTCATACAGTTGTCGCAGCTCCGTCCGTTATCCTGCAGTAATAAAAACTTTTCTTAATATACACCTATTTAAGTTCACTGTTCGGAGTTCAGACTGTTTTTGTGACCTATTTTCAAATGCACCCGACTCTTTCCACATTATTTTTGTGTTTTATATTTATGTTCTTTTTGATTCTTAATATACAGCTTGTCAAGTTCACTGTTCGCTTCTATCTAAAAGCAAAAACTTCAGTCTGTGTTTTTTACCTACTTTCAAATGCACCGGACTCTTCAACATTATTTTTATGTTTTATATCTATATTCTTTATGATTCTTAATATACAGCTAGTCAAGTTCATTGTTCCCTTTCATCTAAAAACAAAAACTTCAGTCTGTTTTTTTTTTACCTACTTTCAATTGCACCTGACTCTTCTACATTATTTTTGTGTTTTATATCTATATTCTTTATGATTCTTAATATACAGCTAGTCAAGTTCACTGTTCCCTTTCATCTAAAAACAAAAACTTCAGTCTGTGTTTTTTTATTATCTACTTTCAATTGCACCGGACTCTTCCACATTATTTTTGTGTTTTATATCTATATTCTTCATCATTCTATTTTTGTTTGTACCTTGACTTTTCGGTTTTTTGCTGACAAAGTATTCAAGATAAATATGTGAACGAATTCTGCTTAACATAACATAAAGATGATAATACATTGAACAAAGGCTAGATGCCAACATTAATACCTATAGGTTAACATCAGAATGTGATGAGGACTGATGTACCTCCCTCTAGTAACTGATTGTATAGTTGTGTTTTCTTCATAGGCACATTCATAAACCCATTAAATAATTAAATTTAAGATAACACCAGTGGCGCAATCAAAAAATGGACAATCACGAGGAACTGTCAACATAGGTTACACAAGACGAAGAATAAAAGATAAAGCTTTGCTCATGTTTAAAGCAATAAACTTTGTTTCATCCAAATATTTATTTCGCTTCATCGAAATACTATTTTGCGGTTTTTGTTTTGTTTTTCTCGGAATACCATTTTGCGTTTTTTGATTTTTATCGGAATACTATTTCGCTTTATCGAAATAGTATTTCGTTTTATTGCACTGTCATTTCATCTACTCGAAATATTATTTCGATTTAAACGAAATGCACATCATCTGTTCTTATATATTCCTAATTTCGTTTTATCTCCAACTAATTAACTAATTAACTGTCAATCTTATGAAACAACTGATGTCATGCTTGATCTAAAAATAACAAAGCGCAAGCTCAACAGACTAGGTAAGAAAGCTGAGCAAAGTTCCTATTGACAAGACTTGGGTGTAGTATATTTATATGTTATGTCAATGACCAGGATAGTGGTTGTATCAAGTAAGTTAATAAGGGAAGGTTAGAGATACCAGAAAGGTAATAAGTAGCCGTACATTGTAGACGGACAGACAATACCATGACCACAAGGAAAAGGACAAAAGCCGTACATTGTAGACGGACAGACAATACTATGACCACAAGGAAAAGGACAAAGAGATCAGCAACAATCAACAAAACACTAACACATAAAATTAAAGACTGAGCAACACGAACACCATTTAAATCCGGGGGGTGAACTCTGATGCCCAGGAAGGGTAATCAGTTCCTGCTCCAGTAGTGACACTCGTCGTTGTACTCTTATTACACACTTATTAATAAAGCATGAATGAGGAAAGGACTGGGTAGTGATCACGACAAAAGGAATATATCCGTGGTCATTTGTGACAAAGATATTTAGATATTTCGTAAAGGTTAACCAATTCATGGTGGCAATCACAAAACGTTCGAAATGATAGCTTCAGTTTGACTACTAGAAACCATTGGTATAGTAGCTTCCCTGTTAGCAGCAACTCTCTACCAATGATATCCTGATAGGTACAACAAGATCTGGGATATCGCATAAACTGCGATGTACACATTGGTGTAATTTTAATACAAGTTAATGACAACTGAATGATTCATTAAATGTTTAATGTAACCGAATCCATGTTATGATTAAGATGTCATTATAGAACTGCATGCGTCTTTAGTAGTATACTTAGACTTTAACCCTGTTCATGTGAGTATTACAAATATGTCGCCCAAAGGGTGAAAAACTACTCCAAAAAGGAACCAATGTTAAATCAGACGTCCCGTGACAATCAGCCACATTAATGGTCACACCATATCAATTTCAATGTATCTGTACATTTCTCATATTGGCTTGAAATTAAACAAGAAAAATCAAGCATACATAGAATTGTTCAAACAAATAAAACCATATACACGAAATAATGCATCAAGGAAACACAATCAAGGAAACACGACAAGCAGTTCAAAAGTAAGTAATACGTGTAAGTGGCATATTTTATCCTTTTTTCTTGTTCTCCTGACTAATGTTTTAGAATCAATTTCAGTACTCTTTCTTTCTTTAATTTTCCGTCTTAGAAAGAAGTTTAAACATACCAAAGGAGTAATCAGAAGTAGCGAATCGAAAAGGGACAGACAATACAATGGTCAAAAGAAAAAAATGACAATCAATGATCTACAAAAGGCTAAAACTAATGATTGAGCAACACGAACCATACAGAAAACTGGAGGTGAACGGATGTGCTCCGGAAGGGAAAATTCATTTTCCACTAGTGTCTTATTTATTTCAAAGTTTTTGTCAAAATTACAGACATGTTATGGTATAGATCACGCAGAAAATCAAAGGTCAAATAAATAATTACCAATTCCACCTCAATTTGTGTTGTCTAGTTTACACACACCACATTGAGTCTACCCACATGGTATAGTGTTCAATACAGACACCATCATCTATATTTCACCAGGGAACATTACTGTGATCATTACAATAAATAAGTAATGTTAGTAAAATATAGATTTGTTATAATAACGTTCCATGTACCAGTTCCATATAATATACAGATACGGTTCACTTGTATCGGTTTAATTCTTCAACACGTTGTCCGATATAGTTAAACAGGATTCAGCATTGTATGTCTTAGAAGAACAACGAATGTAAGGAAAAGTTTGAAGATACAAGAAGGGCAACTGAAAACCGTAAGTGGAAGGACAGACAATACAATAGCCAAAAGAAAGAAAGAAAAAGGCAAACAACGATCTACAAAACATTACACAGATCGAACAACACGAATGCCAATAAATAAACATTAGAGAATACCGAAGGGGCAATTAAAAATGGACAATCCACAGAAATTGGAAACATTGGGTACACAAGACGAAGAAAAACAAAGCAAAAACACAACACAATATATGTTGTACACCACTATGCGCAAATAAACACAACTGCCGTAAATGAACCCTCATACAAACAACTGGAGGTCAAGATGAACCGAAAATCGTTTTTATGCGGAAATTGTAAAGGACATCACAACACGGTACTCAGAACCTAAAGACACATAATAGGACAACACAAAAAACTAAAACAAAGATTAAATATATATGTACATATACATACTAGTATATCACAAAGTCAACGACATTAAGAGTGTGATAATGTAATCAGTACAAAGTCAATAATGTTATCTTGTAAACAAAAATAAGTTTGGTATCCTAATAATCCTCATACATGTTGAAGTTCATTGATATTGTATGAATATCTCGTATTTTTTTTGTATGTAAATAAATATTTTGTTTGCTAAGAAATCAGCCGGGCGCTATTACTGGACAATATTGTGAATCAATGCATTAAATACACGCTAGAGAATACCGAAGGGGCAATCAAACATGGAGAATCCAGAGAAACTGGAAACATAGAGAATACCGAAGGGGCAATCAAAAATGGAGAATCCAGAGAAACTGGCAACATAGGGTGCACAAGACACAGGACAAATAAACGTTAGAGAATACCGAAGGGGCAATCAAAAATGGAGAATCCAGAGAAACTGGCAACATAGAGAATACCGAAGAGGCAATCAAAAATGGAGAATCCAGAGAAACTGGCAACATAGGGTGCACAAGACGAAGAAAAACATAGCAAAAACACATTATCAGTGATTTATTATCCAATTATCCAATGACAGTGATGACACACAAGCTAATATGAATTTGTAGTGACTGTTAGTTATCCAGTATCAATAACAGATTATTATTTTGAAACCATTTTTATGGATGTATATTTATATCTAGAATACATGCGAACTAGCAGTGAGATGCTTTCATAAATCCATGTTCTTTTTAATTTTTTATATTTTTTTCTCTCCAAATTTCAATCGTAAATCAGGATAACACAGTTGCAATGTAGAACAAGTTTTACTTACGGAGAAGTTATTCGCACCAATGGAAATAATTATCTACACACAATTACGTAGCAATTTCTATATACAAATGCATCGTTGTATTACGTATTTCTGGTTGCCAAATTACATAATTAATGTTTATTGGCATATGTATTTTCCATAGCTCTACTGAATAGTGAATGATTGATTGTTGTTTAATGCCATGTGAGCTATTTAGGTTATGTTATGCTACAGGTACCGGTAGACTATGTCACTCCAATATTAGGACAAAGTACGCCGTGATTCCGAGTCGTTCAATGTTTGCTCTCACTCATAAATGCTTATTGCTTAGCAGAGAAACAGCAACTACCAATTTTACAGTTTGGTTTTATCCATCAGGGGATCGAGCAATTTTACAGTTTGGTTTTACCCATCAGGGGATCGAACAAAACAATCTTCCATACTCTAGGTAATCCGTTAACGATTACACTACCGAGGATCAAGATGGAATTGATATTACAAAAGATGGTTGTATGGAGGAAAGACCAGTCTATTTGATATTACAAAAGATGGTTGTATGGAGGAAAGACCAGTCTATTTGATATTACAAAAGATGGTTGTATGGAGGAATGACCAGTCTATTTGATATTACAAAAGATGGTTGTATGGAGGAAAGACCAGTCTATTTGATATTACAAAAGATAGTTGTATGGAGGAAAGACCAGTCTATTTGATATTACAAAAGATGGTTGTATGGAGGAAAAACCAGTCTATTTGATATTACAAAAGATGGTTGTATGGAGGAAAGACCAGTCTATTTGATATTACAAAAGATGGTTGTATGGAGGAATGACCAGTCTATTTGTTATTACAAAAGATGGTTGTATGGAGGAAAGACCAGTCTATTTGTTATTACAAAAGATAGTTGTATGGAGGAAAGACCAGTCTATTTGTTATCTTGTTGCATATTATCACGATTTTCTGTTTCCAAATTTATGCGGGGGCCCGGGTAGCTCAATGAGTTACGTAGTTGAATCTAACAGCTCACACAAGCCTATCATCAATACGGCGTGGGTTCGCGCCCGGATTTGTAAATTACAAAAAGGGTGCACACGACTGACAGCCGCAAGTGATAAAGTTTACCAGTTGCTTGCCCATGGTCGGTTGTTATCTCCGGGTACTCCACCACTAGAACTGGTCGCCATGATATAGCTGAAATATTGTTGAAAGTGCTAAAACACCAAAAATCAAATCAAATCAAACCAAATTAATGCGTAATATGAGTTTAGCAATCATTTTGTAATTTTATTGGCATGTTAAAGCGTTAACTATAATTGCATTCTACAATTGGAATGATTAATATTTGTTTTACATTTCACATTTCCAGCTGTTGTCATAGTGTATTATTATTAGTTTTCATATCGTTGGAAAATAGTTCCCGAAGTCGGCGTTGATAGTCTGTATTGACTGATAAAGTTTCAATTCCGAAGTCACTTGTAACCTTTTGACAAATAGCATGGAGCTTTCTAAATGTTATTTAAATAGTACGCAAAATACGCTACTCTCATCAGCATTTGACACAACTCTATCCAACATCTCGTCCAGGTGTACTTTGGTATTCTCTAGGGTTTTATCCTTTAGGTGAACCCACTGGCGATGTTTTCATTGGTTTATCTAAAGCTTATCGGATGTAAGGTTAAATCGAATTATTATCAGATATAAAAATGCAGCGTAGCTTATTTGACTTTTGATTTTAACCAGATTGAGCCTATTTCTTATACCATCGTCTTCGTCATCGAGACACAATAAAGGAAATTCCAATTGATGACGGAAAAGGATTTTGGTTCATGAAGAAGAATTTGATTGAAGAAAAACGTGTTTCAGTTTTGAAATAAAAAGACTAAATGGACATGGAAGTCAATAGTAGAAAAAAGGAATTTCGTTGTCATATACGAATGTCAACCTCAAACAAATGGATTCTTGGTTTCACAAAGTCAATTTTCTGTACATGTATTTGCTTTGAATATCGCATATCATTATAATAGCGGTAGATTGTTTTATTGAATTGCCGAGAAAGCAAAGGACAGTGTTAAAAACCGTAAAAAATCTGATAATTCATTTTAAAGGTACGGACAGACAGAAGTATCTTCATACTTCGTACTGCGGACATCTAAATCATATGGATGTTCATTTTCAATGTTTCATCCGTCCTTCTGATACTAATATGGTGTTCGATAATCGCTTCTACCAACTTGCCTCTTTTTATCATCTAAATTACCAATTTGAATTAATTTGTTTAAAGGGTATTGATCTAACCCATTTGGATTTTCACATCATGATGTTAGTCGAAATGCACAATATACAATTCAATATCCAATCGAATTATTGATACACATATGTCCATTGCCGTGCAAGCTTAAGGCGAGTATGCGTCCCATGACTCATAGACCGAAGAAAACATCCATAGAAATAAGGTTTTGAAACAACGATTTGGGATCGAGCACTACTGAATAAGTTAAATACAGAAAATACATATTTGGTGCACTTAATCAATGATAATATGTTCGGCGTTTATCATGGAGAAATAATTATTTAAGAATATATAAAATAATAGTGTTTTGTTTAGAATTATAGTGCTTAACGCCACTTTCAACAATATTTCAGTTATATCGTGGCGGTCAATGTATTGGTGCAGGAAATCAGAGAACCCGGAGAAAACCACCATCCTGTCGCAAGTCACAGACAAACTATATACATTTGTATATAAAAAAATATAATGACATAATAGACAATGAATTTACTTACAGCTTGAAAAGGTAACATGCTTTAATAATTTATTTTCCATATTTAGTTAGTTTACACTTTGAACATGACGAACTGTTAATCTATTCTATTAGTTTATTAATGTAAGTAGTTCATGGACCTATGACCTCTGCCATCATACTTTATTATATATCTGTGTATTACTTTGTATATATACTTTATCAATTAATTTACTAAATATGGACTTTAAAAGGTATATATATACATATCAGTTTTTACGTTTTTTTTTTTATATGAAATTATGAAGAGAATGTTTAAACAGTGATGGACAATGCAATAATTCCACCAATATCAACAAAAGCGAATCACCTGTAACCTTCACTCACTGAACAAAATGAAAAAAAACACGACATATGACATTGGAAAGTAATATCTTGGATTGGGACAGGAAAAAAAATGTGGCGAAGTTAAACCTGTTAATGTTATCCCATCTTCTCCTCTTAATAACTGGATCTCTAACGTCTATGCGTATATAAACAATTTACATTCCTTTCTCGTATAAAAATATTATTGTTATTGAAACACTGATGTTACAGCTAGTTAATGATCGCATAATAGAATACCTGCGTACGTCAGTTATGTATTGTACCTTAATCTTAGTTAGTTAATGATCACATAATAGAATACCTGCGTACGTCAGTTATGTATTGTACCTTAATCTTTATCGTGTTAAAAGTACAAGGCAATGGTGCACTAGATACCCTTGCATCATTACGTAATTGTAAAACATACTCAAATCTATATATACATTTGTATCTTGAAAATCAAAAAATCATTCTAGATTTCATTCTAACAAAAACTGTTCTCTGAAACTGCCATCATCGAAAAGCTTAAATATTTGATTGACAACATATTTGTTATGTTTGATGGACGAGTTGTTCAACACTAGTGCAACAGGAAGTGCTTACCCTTCCGGAGCAAATGAGTTAACTTCCGGTTTTAGTGGGGTTTAAGTTCTACATATGTGTATATAAAAATACAACTTTCCGCGACATTTTTTGTCAGTTACTTCAGTTAGGTCGCTGGTTTTTTCTGGGTGCTCCAGTTTTCTCTACCAAGAAAATTGAATTTCACAATATATAACTGAAATATGTTGAAAGTGTGTTTACATACACATAACAATGACTCTCTGTAATGATACAAAACTCTAGACATTTGACTGATTTCTTGGCGAAAATTTCATTTTAAATTTAAATGCATTGTGAGGCTTGCTACAATTGCTTTAATTAGTTATGATATGGACATCTTGAGAAAGAGAAACTTGACATTGATAGACGAGGAATAATGAATTAACTGTTTTGTTTTAGCATTGGAAAGACAAGATAAAATATAACACAAGACACATATTCGTAATCCGGAGTACGTGAAACAATGCCAGTGAAGCACAAAATAAAAAAAATAAAAAAATACGGCTTCTGGTTACCCCTTGGGTATTTTTAGACTTTTCTTCTGAACGTAAATTATGACGAAATTGAAATACTTGAATCACGCTTGGTAAAAATGAATCAATTATTTATATAAAAAAAGTTGTCGATATTTTTCAGAATAAATTTTGCTGTCAAAAGTCTATATATCTTATTTGTGTAGTATAGTAGTGTATTCACCTTGGCCTAGTAGTAAGACGGAAGGTTTGAACCTTAAAGTAGACTTTGAAAGTCCAGTAGGTGTTGATATCCTCAAATACCAAAATAGTAATAACACGATTTTAAGTCTAAAACAATAAAAGGTTAAACTTCAAATACACAAGAGAAACAACCAATAAATCAACTGTCCGGACATTGGTCTGACGTCACAAAAATAAATTAAGATCTAAAAACAGATTTCTCTTCAGTCGTGAATACTTGATTATTCATTTTAAGCGTTGCAATAGTTTAAAAAGAAAAGAAAAGTGTCACCAAAAGACGCTGAATTGTTTTATGTAACAGTCAAATAATTTAATACTTGAAAAGTGGATTTTATTGTAGAATCATTTGATCTAGATTCTTAAGGTTTACGAGAGAGTGCAATACAAACAATAATAAAGTATTTACCTAGGATTATGGCAGATGTAGTACAGTTGATCTTTCCTGCTTGCAAATAGATGGCAATGATGGTTTACCTCCTACGATAAACGTTTCAGAAATTATTAGAAATTATTCATTTGTTTATGTTATAGGTGCAATGCACGCCATGTCATAGCTTGAGTAAGCTCTTTAATAATATCGAAATTACGCCTTACTACAAATCGATACAAGGCAGAATTACACCCGGTTTACGATATTTCGTTCGTCTCTAATGAATGATTTTATATTTCTCTATGAAGTTATATACAGTTTTGTTAAGTTAACTCGTGGACATGTATTTTCAACATTCCATGTTTTTTTTTTAATTTCTAACAAAATGCAATGTTAACCAATCAATGTCAAAGTTCTTTTAGTCAAATACAAAGTTAGTGGGTCTCTTTGAGACCGATTCTAGCTAAATAGACGTTAGAGAATACTGAAGGGGCAATCAAAAAAGGATAATCTAGAGAAACTGACAACATAGACGAAGAAAAACAAAGCAAAAAACACAACACAATATGTGTTGGAAAAGATTAACTGGTCTATTTTTAAAGTGCCTCTTACCACATCAAAGGTTTGAAGGTCATTCTTAAAGTACAGTTAATCAAATACAAGGTCAGTGGGTCGCTTTGAAACTGATTCTAACTAACACATGGTTAACTGGTCTTATTTTTTAAAGTGCCTCTTACCACATAATAGGTTTGTATGTCACTCTTAAAGTACTGTTAATCAAATACAAAGTCAATGAGTACATTTGAACGTGATTTTAGCAGTTGTCCATTCACAAAATAATAAGTTTGGTGATTGTGTTGATCAGATCTATTCCATTGAACTTGAAATGACGAATACTAGATATACCAGGTCTGCTTCGAATCTTGACACGCATCTAGAAATTGACAGTGAGGACCGGTTAAGAACGAAGCTTTACGACAAATGAGATAACTTCAATTTTCCTAATCTGAAATTTCTATTTATTTTAATTGCAACATTCAAACAGTACATATCTCTCAGTCGAACGATATTTCACAGCATGTGAGTCCTATCCTAATTTAGTTGACAGATAATTGTTACTAACAAGGAAGCTACTGAAATAGAGTTCCTAAAGCTTATGCTGAAGTCATCACTTCGAACATTATAAGGTCGCTATCATGACTTGGTAATCCTTTACGGAACATATGTATCACAAATTATTGTGGGGTATAATGAATTTATTGTAATTACAATCTGGTCCTTTTCTCTGTCATGACTTATCATCGGAAATTTAACAAGAGTAACACGACTTGCACACCAATTAGATCAGATCAGGAAACCCTTTAGGAGAACCTGCAGGGCCGTAAATTATGTGGAGGCATGTAGGCAGTTGCCTCCTATTTCGGTCTGATAAAACAAAATGAAGAAGAAAAAAAAAACAGAAAAGAAACAAAAAGGGGAAAAACATGTATTATTTTGGTAGCACTTATTTAGGTTGTGATTTAGTTTAGCCAACACGGTGATTATTGACAAGACGTGTTCGAAATGAAAATCTGGCTGAATATCGCAGGACGGGTACCAACTCATTTGTAAACTTCTAATTTTGTAATCGAGCTTTCCCAGCACGAGATTTTCCTGCGGCAAGTTTCAAATCTGCTGTCTCATATCAAGAAAAGAACGTGAGGTTGAATCTTGCTCTTATTTAACAGTACAATAAATGGTAAATGGAGAAATTCCAAATGCGAAGTATTTCGTACACTGTCGGTCGCACTGCCTAAATCTTGTCGTTGTCAACAGTTGTCAGTCAGTCGCAGTTGTCAGAAATTTTATGGCAATTTCAGGACAAATCACATGGTTCATCAGTGCGTCGAATGAGCGTAAAACTATATATTATGAAATCTGTAATGAAAGATGAAGGTCAAGTCGCCGTTAAATTTGATTTGATGTATGATCAAGACGAAGGTCTATTTAACCAGGAAAAAACAACTGCCAACACTAGCAGAAACTTGATGGACATCAATAACTGATACATTACATTGGCTGTTGAAACGCTATGACAAGGTTCTTGATATACTTGATGAAATTTAAAACCAAACCGTCGGCAAACTCAAATGCAACATCCTATATACTGACTTTGCTTAATTTTGAAATATTAATGGTCGTAGTCGTAACCCAGTTCCTACTAGGATACTTAAGACCTTTGTCCATAGAACTTCAGTCTAAAAACTGTGATCTTTTGCAAGCACACGTTCAAGCTCGAACACTAGCTACATCTTTTCTCGAGATACGAGAAAATGCCGAGGAAGCATTGATGGACTTTTCAATAGAGCATGTACAATCGCCAATAAGAACGAAATTATGATCAACAACCGCGAACATCTGGACGCCAACGCCGTAGGGCAAATGCAGCAGCTGAAACTGTGGAACAGCATTTCAGGATAAATATTTTTATCCCACTGGTTGATCACATCATCAAACATCTAAACGACAGATTTCCGGACGACATTAAGCCAATGTTTTATGGATTCTACTTCTTTCCACGGTATTTCCGTAATTTGACGGACGACATTGTAGGTTCTATTGTTGATCAATATCAAAATGACATCCCATACCCTGATGACTTACCGCCTATTTCACTGCCTCCTCTTAAACTTATACCAATGTACGGCTCTGACCTGTGCTCACTTTCGGTTTTTAGTGGGATTTGCATTGCTCAATCTTTAGGTTTATGCGAATTGCTTTGTCGACCGTTTGTATTTTTGTCTTGATTCTTTGGTTTTTTTTTCAATTGTAATGTTTGTCCTGATTCGAATTACGACTTCTGATTTCTAACCAAATACAAGGTATACAGTTCTCTCTTAATATTAGTCAACTAAATGCAAGGTTAGACGAACGCTTTAAAATGTTTCTAACCAAATATAACTGTACGTTAGCTGGTTTATTTTAAAATGCCCAAACCAAATACAAGGTTAGTAGAAAACTTTAAAATGCTTCTAACCAAATACAACGTTACGTTAGCAAGATTGTTTAATGTTTAATAACAAATTCAAGGTCAGAGGAACGCTTTAACATCATTCTAGCCAGAATACACGGTCAGACGTGCGCTTGTGAAATACTTCCAAGCCAAAACAAGGTTAGTCATCCCCTGTAAGGTGATTTCAGTATGTAGTTAAGTCATCGGTTTGATGTTTGTTGAACCAGAAATAAAGCTTAGTAGTACTTTGTTTTGTGTTAACATAACCAAAAATAAGAGACCAACTCATCGATTAAGTGATTCTACTAGCCAACTATAAGGTCAAAACGTCCTTCTTACAACACACATATATGAAATGGTAGTTGTTTCTTGTGAAATATCCCTTCTAATCGAATATAAGGTTGCACAAGATGGTTTTAATATGTTGAAATTAAATAAGTTTGTTGATGCAAAGTATTATATTTTATCCATGATCCTTACCGGTAATTAATTGTTATTAACCTTGTGTGCACATTTGCATAAGGAAAGTTAAGATGAATTATAATCGGCTATGTGTATTAAAGCAAAACAAAAACAAACGTAGAATAACCTTTATAATATATGTTCATTTAGATGTTGTTTAAAACAACAGTATACAAAATATACAACGATGAAATACACAATAATAATAATAATAGAAATACAAACGTAGTAATCAAATGTAGTGCTCATGACGTGGTGTTTTGGAATAATCTTCATCGGGTACTCTCAAAATCGAAAGATTGGAAAGCCAAATAATGTTAAATTGTTTGGAAGCAATACACCCAAAATGTCTAAACATAATAGCCAAAATCGGCTAAGGTAATATTTCAATCACAATAAACATAAAACTTATGACAATCTGGAAAATTAGTAAATATGCGTTAACACTGTCAGATTTTTTCTTAAAATACGCTATTGACTTTACATAATATGTACCTGTTCCTAACAACAAGTTGACAGTCTAAACACATATTGTTTTTAAACTAACTCGCAATATTTGATGGACCCATTAATTGTATTTGACGTCAAATTTGTGCACAAGTACAGTTTGAAGCGAATTTGAAGGGAAATCTTGACCGTTTACGCACATTAGAAATTCATAAAGTCTTTCAGTGCATTTTGATATCATTATAGAAAATGTCCCGCAGTCAACCGGTGGAAGGTGAAGGATAAGAAAAAGTTCGAATAAATAACAACAACCAACAAACAAATTTCCTCTTCAAATCAAATTGTCTCTGGGACAATATTTTTCAGCATTGCGACAGGTCGCTGGGGTTTTCTGGTACACCAGTTTCACCCATTGAAACAAACATACTTATTGTTGAAGGTAGCGTTAACCCATCTATATTACATAGACGTCAAAAGGACAAAGTCACATACAAATACTATACAAAGGCTTTGTCTATAACGGTTAGCGTGTAAAAATATGAAAAACAAAAAAATATCACCGTCAAAACAGTTACAAAAGGGAAAATCCGAAATCATTAAAACACATACACATGACTACTCATATTCCTGGTTTGGTACAGGCCCCTAAATGAAAAGTGACGGGGTTAAGCTAGTTGTATTGGCCTAAACTTCCCCTCTTAGAGAAATGACACAGTCATGTACGTGTTGGTTTGATGATGGAATCGTTCCAGCATTTGCTTAATAATTTAATGATAAGAATATTACCATCGTTTATTTCTACAAATAGTCTGCCTCAATTGATATGGGAGAAAGACATTACCTTCAGTAAGAAAGGTAAGTGTCTACAAGGACAACATGCATATAGTGGTACTTTAGTATCTGATGTGCGTTTCATATAAAATACGTGCTCCTTAATTATCAATTGACGCGTATGAATTTTTCTGTATTAGTTATATCAGTTTTACAAAATTATTCCTAATGGGATCAATTTTCCGTTTTTTGACTCCTCAAAAAATAGTCACTGTTAAAAAAATAACCGCTTGTTTTTGCACTCGCTAACCCCAGTCGTACACCACCGACATTGCAATATCGTAGGAAAAAATCACAACATAACAGATCAGTGGTTAACAGGTTCATTTTTATAAATACAAATAAACAGACCAAAAAGGTCAGTACGGTTAAAATTTGGACGTGGTGATCATTAGTATGAAGTTTTTATCACGTGTTTTGGAATAAAGTGAGAAATATCGAGTTGTTTTAATATTATCTGAATTATGACAATTGCTTTGACATACGGTAAACATTACGTCCAATGGTCTGATGGTCAGCTATGATTAACGACTTTATTGTATTCACACTTAACGTACGTTTATGACCCGAGGAATATAAACAAAACACAAACACGTAAGCATAGAAATGCTAGTGATGTAAGGAACAGTCAAATGAGTTCACCCCCGGCTTTTAGTCAGGTTCGTGTTACT
>MJUT01030054.1:84901-99727 GCA_002080005.1 Gigantidas platifrons | reverse complement strand
TTAGCTTCTCTTCATCTTTGTCTATAGTGTACTGGGTAATTCGCATCTTAACTTCTCTTCATCTTTGTCTATGGTGTACTGAGTAATTCGCGTCTTAGCTTCTCTTCATCTTTGTCTATAGTGTACTGGGTAATTCGCGTCTTAACTTCACTTCATCTTTGTCTATAGTGTACTGGGTAATTCGCGTCTTAACTTCACTTTATCTTTGTCTATGGTGTACTGGGTATTTCGCGTCTTAACTTCTCTTCATCTTTGTCTATAGTGTACTGGGTAATTCGCGTCTTAACTTCACTTCATCTTTGTCTATTGTGTACTGGGTAATTCGCATTTTAACTGCTCCTCATCTTGCTCAATAGTGTATTGGATACTTGTCTGTTTTGAGTTACTCTTCACCTTATTCCATAGTGCATTGGGTATTTGATTTGATTCATGCTCGTCATGTCGATCAGTAGTGCATTTAGTACTTGGCATGTCTACTGCTTTACATCTCTTTCTGTAACGTTTTGGGTCTTTGTTTGTATATCTAAATCAATAATGTACCCTTCAATATATCATGACTTGGATATATTGTCTTCGCCTTTGATTATTGACATCTTTCTTGCGTTATAATGTATTTTGTAAAGACGTAAAAATAACATTTATTCAAACAATCAGACAAAGAAATCATGTTCTATTAATCTTAATTGATATTCATCCAGGAGACGACACATATCATAATCTATACAAAGAAGAATATTTCTTAGTGTAATGTCTAATTATCTACCACATACTTGTCCTGTTACTGTTACACATATACATAGTACACTGAACAAAATGTTAGTACTTTATCGTATGATCGTAATGTACTCCATGCTGCCATATCTTGATATATAAATATATTTATAAATATATATATACATAGATACATACATCTACATGTTCGAATTGAACTAATTTATAATGTATTATTGACAGAATTAATCCCACGATGCCCTGGTTTCCATGTAATAGTGTGTACGGAGTAATTACACGTGAGGTCAATATCAATATCTATTGCCCGAAGAGGTAGAATATTGACATGAACGGTCAAACTATTGGTCTACGAGTATTCGCATCAAATACAATATCAATCTTAGAGTCGTATTATATACATTGGATATGCTATAGTCAGAAGCAAGCCAACTACTATTCTACACTCTCGCTTTCAATGGATGCATGCATGTAACAATAAACTATTAAATAACTACTTCACATTCATTTACTGATAGTATGTACCGTGCATATTATGACATCAAATGTATACTCTAATAGTAACGTGTCTATCAACTACAACCATGAGACAGGTAGTTGACTTCATGTACTTACTTCCTTATGGTGATTAAGAATGTTTAAACTTGAGACGTACGATAAAAAGAAAAATAGTACAATGTATATACATACCTAAGTAATGATATCGTACACCATTCTTCTCTTCTTCAGAATCCAATTGTAATATTAGTTCGTTTACCTGAAAATCATATTACATCCTATAACAGTATATGTATATACAAGGGTGGTATTACCCATCTCATCCAATTACTGGAAGCTGTCCTCGTAAAAACGTACTTATCAGATATTCATAAGATGTACATATATATCTATATATATATATATAATGTTCTGAAGACATGGTAGTGCACGATTGTTCAAGTCTAGTTCATTCTCACTTCACGTGAATTCTATTTATGTTCTAGGAGCAAGGTACGTACTCTTTTCTTCTTCTTCTAATTTCAAGAAAAAAAAAACCTACATTCTCATCATTGTCCCCCCCCCATAGAATAAACAATGGTTGTCATGGGAAATTTTACATTGGACATCGGAAATTACTTTAAATTGGCTCAGTGGCGTTAAACAACAACCACTCACTCCTTAATCATCAGTTTAAATAAAAGATAGTACAAAGGACATACTCTTAACGTAATACAAACATCCACTCAAAGGACATACTCTTAACGTAATACAAACATCCACTCAAAGGACATACTCTTAACGTAATACAAACATCCACTCAAAGGACATACTCTTAACGTAATACAAACATCCACTCAAAAATCTCAATTCTAAAACATAAATAAACAACATAGTTGGAAATATTCTTAAAGATAAATCATTAATTTATATTCTAGAGGTCTTTTTTTTTTAATATATATCTTCATACCAGCTATCACAGATAAAAAAAAAAGCACACTGAATGATCGATTTCAATCTCAAAGCAGTGAAAATGGGACATTGAAGGTTTTGAGTTGTGAGTTCGAACCCCGTTCATGGCGAGGTGTACTCGGTACAACATTGTGATAAAGTTTGTCAGTGACCTGCGGCGGGTCGGTCGTTTTCTCCGGATCCTCCGGTTTCCTCCACCAATAAAACTGACTGCCATGATACTTAATAACTGAAATATTGCTAAAGTGGCGTTAAACACCATAACACACCCTGGCCTATTAAAATGGTATTCTAAATGGTTATAACTAATTTTTCATCCTTTTTGATCGCTACTCTGTGAACAAAATGCAGCTTTTTATATTTCACCATACTACCACTAGAATATAATATATTCAGTTAAAATACTGTTAACAATTCAAAATTTACAAAATTATGTCATTTTTTATATAAATTTGCCATTTATAGTATAATTATACAAATTATTAAATGCCTTTCTGCTGTTTTTCTTTAGGTGTTCATTTTATTTCTTGTGAATTTCTGAAGAATAATTGGCCATTTTCTGTTCTTTTTCAATATATGGATTATGATTACCCCTTTGGTATTTTTAAACACTTCTTAAAGCTTACAAAATACATAGAAAATTAAATTAACATAAATTATATAATACACCAGCCAGTTCATGATCATATACACATGAACGAAATCATTGAACGCTTTGCACGTGACGAAATCATGCGATCAGTTTATAACATGAGAACGGTGTCAACGACTGAGGAGGGTAATATTTATGGTATTTATATTCTTAATTACGATTACTAGTTGTTGACTTGTGCAATATGATTGAATTATGAAGAGAGGAGATTCGGTTATTTTTTGTTCTAATAAAATGAAAAGTCAAGTAAAAAAAAAAAATGATACCATACTGTGGCAACAATTCCAAAATCCAATAGAAAGATGGCTTTAGAAGCAAAATTAAAACGTATAGTAAACAAATACATGACAACTCAATAGCATTTCTAGAAATCCATCTGTATTCTAATCTTTAGAATTTGAGCGTACTTGATGGAGGTTGTTCCAGAAACACGCCGTGTGCACTAAAATAGAAATTGCATACATTTATGGAATTGGAGAAGACTATTATTTTTCCCCTTAAACTTGATTGTACTGTTCTGTTTCCTTAAACAATTACAGTTTTTACGATTTCTATTGTGCAAAACTTAATGATCAAGCTAAAATAGTACAAAGCCAAGTACACTCATAATTCATAAGGTATGCATAAAATACGTCTGATCAAGGTTGTGTTAAAAATGTTTTAAAATGATATAAATTATTTATCTTTGTTATTATGATGCATCAGTCAATTATTATAATTTAGAAAGTTGAATGCGGGCACGTTTTGCTGTGACTGTGTTGCTTAATAAATTTTATGCATGATGCAACATGGGAACTAGCAAATACACAACAATACGAAGTTGGGACACTTTTTTTTACGGGGGTACCAATATAAACGAGAGATCACTTTATGTTACAAGTTTATTATTCAAAGTCTAGCTAACAACTGACTAACAAACTACAAAATGGTATTACCTTAAGCATGCATGTATTAGAATAAAAACGTAGATATCACATTTAGTGCGCAGTACACGACGCGTTTCTGGAATAACCTTCATCAGGTATTAAACTTGAAAGATTAGTAAAGCCGAATAATTTAAAGCTTTGGGAGTATATAAAACCAAAGGGCCTAAACAGAGAGCCAAATCAGCTACGGTCATCTATGCCTGAGGGAGGAGAGCCTAAACAGAGAGCCAAATCAGCTACGGTCATCTATGCCTGAGGGAGGAGGGCCTAAACAGAGAGCCAAATCAGCCACGGTCATCTATGCCTGAGGGAGGAGAGCCTAAACAGAGAGCCAAATCAGCCACGGTCATCTATGCCTGAGGGAGGAGAGCCTAAACAGAGAGCCAAATCAGCCACGGTCATCTATGCCTGAGGGAGGAGAGCCTTAGTTTCATAATTTTTTGTTTACATTATTTAGTGACTGTAAATAATTTCAAGCAATTTTTTTCTCAGACAGATCAGATATACATTTTTGAATACGTACCCCGTGACCATATGTATTAACTTTTAAAAGCATATGATGGATGTGTAACGGGAACTTGATCAAACAGACATTCATTTCAGCATGGTGAAAAATCTAACTGTAATACATAAAATTTAGTAGAACGCGACAGGTGATTAAAGCCTGTAATACTCGTTTCCTTATTCGTATGGAACAGAGTGTACCCAAAGCATACACAAATAAGTGATCCAGAAAACAAACAATGGCGAGTGGTTTGTGAACTTCTGATCTGTAAATAAAAACTTATTCATAATTCATTCCGAAAATATTTTGGTAAATTATCAATTAGGAAATATGGGTTGGTTTTTTTTGCATATGGCCAACATGACAAACAGAACTGTGCTCAAACATTCTCTGGTTCAGCAATTATGACAATTAAAAAAATGCTCAAATAAAGCATAACATGTCTTTTAAAAGCCATTTAGAAACTGAAGATGAAGATATCTATTGGATATTTGACTTAAGTGTCATAGATTGTTATGTGTTCCATACAATTTGTACCCTTTGGTTTTCTTACTCCCAAAAACCTTTAAATTATTTGGTTTCTAATCGTTAGTCTACGACCTTAGCTGATTAAGGTTATTCCAGAAACGCGTCGTGCACATTATATTAGATATCTACGTTTTCATTACTAGTTTGGGTAGAAACATCTGCTGGTAGACTATTATTCTGCAGGTAGAAACATCTGCTGGTAAACTATTATTCTGCAGGTAGAAACATCTGCTCGTAGACTATTATTCTGAAGGTAGAAACATCTGCTGGTAGACTATTATTCTGCAGGTAGAAACATCTGCTGGTAAACTATTATTCTGCTGGTAGAAACATCTGCTCGTAGACTATTATTCTGCTGGTAGAAACATCTGCTCGTAGACTATTATTCTGCAGGTAGAAACATCTGTTGGTAGACTATTATTCTGCTGGTAGAAACATCTGCTCGTAGACTATTATTCTGCAGGTAGAAACATCTGCTGGTAGACTATTATTCTGCAGGTAGAAACATCTGCTGGTAGACTATTATTCTGCTGGTAGAAACATCTGCTGGTAGACTATTATTCTGCAGGTAGAAACATCTGCTCGTAGACTATTATTCTGCAGGTAGAAACATCTGCTCGTAGACTATTATTCTGAAGGTAGAAACATCTGCTCGTAGACTATTATTCTGAAGGTAGAAACATCTGCTCGTAGACTCTTATTCTGCTGGTAGAAACATCTGCTCGTAGACTATTATTCTGCTGGTAGAAACATCTGCTGGTAGAAACATCTGCTCGTAGACTATTATTCTGAAGGTAGAAACATCTGCTGGTAGACTATTATTCTGCTGGTAGACTATTATTCTGCAGGTAGAAACATCTGCTGGTAGACTATTATTCTGCTGGTAGAAACATCTGCTGGTAGACTATTATTCTGCAGGTAGAAACATCTGCTGGTAGACTATTATTCTGCTGGTAGAAACATCTGCTGGTAGACTATTATTCCCCGCGGGTATCATCTTCCGATAGATAGTGCTTCGATACTGACATGGTGTATTTAATATATTTATTATAGAAATTTACAGCCCCTAAATAATGTAATTGATGTTAACCTTATGTTCATCTCCTTTAAGCATAATGGGCTTTAACCGATTATGCCTTTCCGACATAGGCTTGTTGGTTTTCTTGCTTCAGAAGACTTTGAATTTATTTTGCTTTCCAATAATTTGACGAAAAGTGTACCTGGAGAATGTTTCAGAATCGCATCTTGCGTTGTCAATTAGATATCTACGTTTTTATTACCATTACTGGATCGATACCTCTATAAGTCCGTGAGGGCATCACCCGTCCAGTAGCTTATCATTGAAATATATAGTTCTTAAATGATGTAATATGTACCCATAGTCGATTTTGGTTATCCTGTTTAGGTCCTTTGCTTTTTCTGCTTTCAAAAACGTTTAAATTATTTTGCTTTCCAAATTTTTTTTAATGTGAACATACATGTATCTGGTGAAGGTTATTCTAGAAACGAGTCGTGCGCGCTTAATTAAATATCTATGTTTTTATTACACACAGCATCTCTGATAAACATGTAAAAAATACATTATGTATTACTCTGTTATAGACGATTTTCAATTAATTCCAGTTTACAATAAAAATGAAAAATAAAAAACAAACCACACTGAGGGAACAGTTCCAAAATAAAAAACAAACCACACTGAGGGAACAGTTCCAAAATAAAAAACAAACCACACTGAGGGAACAGTTCCAAAATCAAATAACAAAATCGTAGAAAGAGGCACAATGGACACTTTTAACACATAAATACTGTACATGTACCTGACCGAAAGGCGAAAAGGAGATTCTATGTGTAGAAAGCGCAATTATATTACAATTATTAAATAATTGGAGTTTATCAAGAATCTTATCTATCATACTTGTTACTGGCTTCAGCCTTTTCCCAGGCTACAGTTATCAGATGGCTGTGATGTAATACTGTGTATTACATTTCGGTTTGTGTGCTACGTCATCAGTCAAATTATTTGTTGCATACGCTGCAGACTTATAGTAATTTTGTTGATTCAAACTTTGACTTGCGCAATTATTTTATTGGATTTTTATTATCACATTAATTTCACGATTATTCTTTTCTTGGATGTGTTAGTCACTGAACATATATCGAATTTGTGACATTTACAGTCAGTCAATATTCATGGAGTGAACGTTCGTCTCGCTTTCATTTTTCAATTTGACAATGGCTACCAGACGCCGTGCGTCAATAAGAAACCATTTGGACTCATCTAATCCTGCAAACTGGACTTCCGCAGAATTGAAGGTCGAATTGGAAAACATTGTAATCAAAATTAACGAAAACTTATCAAATAAACAATTACGTAGGATTTATTTGGACAATAAGAAAAATAGTTCCGATAATGTTGGGTCCGGTGCTGAACAAGTTGATGCAGCTCAAACTAACGATGCTTCGGTGAATTCCAGTGGTTTAGTTACAGATACAGAAACAATCCGTGACAACTTACAACCGCCAATTAATTCATCGCTTACCAATATTAATCTGGATACCGACAGTACAAGTGCGCGGATGAATCTACATGGGACAACGCCTAGTACGTCTGCGCATGGACATAGCGCATTTCCGCCCAGCTCAAATCAAAACAATAACATTGAGTGCTCACTTGTATCGAACACTATAGCCCTATGTCAACAGGCTCTCGCAGGTGTGTCAGGCCAAACTGACAAATTTAACTTACACACAGCTATGAACGCTTGCCAACAACAGACAACGTCGTTTCCGCTACATTATCAACAGAGGTCACCGATGTTGGGAGAATTTGGAAGCGGTGCTTTCCGTCCCTCAGTTCCCTTGTTTTCAACTTTAAATCAGCAGCAAACAAAATTCGGTTATCCAGCTGCAGTATTTTCTGGAGTAGATATGGTCTCCCCTGAGATACGTTCAACAATTATTGCAGGTAAAGATATCAATCTTAACATTTTACTTCTGCCTAATTATGAAACTCCGTCCAAACAAAAGAACAAAGACAACGACGATCGTCTAAAGCGCAATCTAGCATTAGATGAATTTATTACTGCCTTTGGTTGATATAAAAAAATTATGTGCTCGGCTTTTCCAAACAGAGCTGAAGAGCTAGATGCTTATTTAGCTCATATAGTAGAAACCGCAAGAGTTTGGCCCCAGAAATTCTATGAATACCATAAAATGTTTAGCTCGAAATGTGCTATAATGTTGCAGGAGCACGACATCAAACTCGACTGGTCTCTCGGAGATCCGGATTTGCGGCAGTTAGTGTGTGCAGGTTCTAGGGTCAATATGTGCAATTTGTGTTCTTCAACACTGCATAGTGCGTTTATGTGCCCTAACATTAATTCTAGAAGTAACCAGTCTCAATATTCCAGGGGTCCATCTTCTACTCAACTGCTAGACCGATATGGGAGAGATGTCATGTTTTATGACGGGGTGCAAATATGTAACAATTTTAACCAGCCTAAGTGATGCAGTAAACCGTACTGCAGATACAGCCACTTCAGCCCATAAGGCGCGACTTGAAGATCATCTCATTCAAACCTTAGGACGATGGTCCTCCGATTGCTATACGAGGTATATTCATACTTCCCCAGAAGTGTTGCAGCAAGCTCAGGCTCAAATTGTTGCCACATTTGCAGAATAACTGCATTGTTGCCTTGTTTGATTTGTACTGACAGCTTGGAGTAGTGGTATTACTATAGTGTATATATTTTCCTCCTTCTCTTTAACTTTCAACTTGGGGCTACAGCTGCAAGCATCTGTATTTGGCTATTTCGATACAAAATTTGGTAAATTTGAATTTTTTTTTCTCTCATTCCCAAGTTTTCAAGAATTAATTGAGTAGTCTCCCTTTGTATGGAGATGATTCTTTGTTTTCATTTAGGTTTACTATGCAGTTGTATAAGTCCCCAGTTGCCATGTTGCATATAACTAGTTTAGTATGATTTTAATAAACATGTGTTTTTTCAGTACTTAGTATTTGTGTCTTCCCTAACTTGTACCTATTCAATATTTGGCACTCATATGGTATGGCCCTGTCGTCAAATTATTTAAACCTTTCCTTAGCAGACACTTACTGAATTGGATAATTACGAATTGCTGATCTTCATCATCTTACATGCATACTCAACTTAAATATATAAGTGAGTTATAAAATTAAAAAGAAAACGTAGTTACAATGTATATACCTCAATAATTTAATTTGTTTTAAATATTTCAAGCTGATTGGCTAACCCGCCTGGAGAAATTTTGGTTATACTCGATAACCTGGCTTGGTATTGTGACGTCACCAATGTGTTCATCCGCCAACGACAAATTCAAATAGTTACATGAAATAATCGTAATTAAAATCGAGGGATCATTAAATTTTGCTGTAAAAATTAAATTATAAGGAATATTTGAAATTGTTGAACAGGTTATACTTGCATAATAAGAATTTAAGTCCTATACTTAAATTCCGTTATCATGGTGCGCTGTAATAATTGATATGTGTTTGGTATTTAGATATATTTGTTACGTAATACATTGCCCGGATTTGTAATCTTTCTTTTACAATTTGCCTTGCATGGTTCAAGGATTTATATAGTAGCCTAGGATATATAAATCCTTGCATGGTTGCAGACCTTAACAAATAGCTGATACAATTTCTGTAAAAAATGAAAAATCCTAATGTCAGGGAGTACTTTTAATTAAGTTTATTCAACGGGAAACTGTTGTCATTACAGGTATTATTATTGCCTGGCTACACACGTTAAACAATGATGTTCTAACATAGCAATAGAATAGACAAATCTCTTGTTGAAATACTCTCTCCACTGGAGGCTGCCATGTTGTTTACAAATTTTGCCTAGCTTAGCCTCGTTATCGAGATATATGAATATTTATGAGCATCTTATTAAGAACCGTCTATAAACAACAGAAAATAGTAATCCCGAAAAAAATCGTGCCCCCCCCCAAAAAAAATCATGACTTGTCAACCTAATTTAATTCGGTTGTTTCGAATCATGTCAATTCCGACCACGTTCCGTCTTTTTCGTGTCTTGACGTCTGAACAAATAGGCATGCGACTTCCGGTGTTTACGCTATTACCGTGACAACGTCAGCATATCATAGTCGTAGATGCGGTAGATTATAAGTAATTGTAATATGGAGACGCCAAGGAAACCGCTGAATAAATACTGGTGTTCGGTACCCCACTATCTGTCTTATATAAGAAATATATACATAAAGGCAGATCGTTTTCCTTTCATGATGCTGACAACCGCAAATAAAGAAAGAAAACAAACTTAATTTTAAAGAATTATTTGTCTCTGCGTTGAAGTCTTTGATACAAATAAAATAATTTAATTGATATATGTCTTTTACAGAAAATGTTAAGATATTTTTAACTTGAGAATGGAACGTTAAAACGGCACATATCGATTGGAGTTTTTGTTGTGTACATTGACACCGGAAACTCAGGGCCTTTAGCTCCATCGAAATCACGTGATCTGGCAGACGAAAATAACAAAATTTTGACGGAATGGAAATGATTCGAAACAACCGAATTAACCGGTCCTAGGAAGTCTGATCATGCAAAGTCACAATTTGTAATTAGTTTAGGTATCGTCCCCATTACTCCAAAAGTTATTCAATTTTGTATTTTCATCTGGAATTTACCCAAATGCATGGTCGTCTGCATATTTGTCTCCTATTTACAAATCAGGTGATGTCAACAACCCAGCAAATTACAGGGGTATAGCTATCAACCCAAGTTTGGGGAAACTTTTTAACACTGTTTTAAATAATAGACTGGACAAATATTTGCAAGAAAAGAATATAATTAGCAAATATCAAATTGGTTTTTCCAAAAAAGCGAGAACTTCTGATCATATATTTGTATTAAAGACATTAATTGATAAATATTTAGCTAAAAAAGATGGAAAATTATTTGCTTGTTTTATAGACCTAAGGCGAGCATTTGATACAGTTATTCATGCAGGAATAAGATATAAACTATTGAAAAATAATATATCTGGCAAATTTTATTCAATCATCAAAGATATGTATAGTAAAAGTACACTGAGAGTCAAAATAGGAAATCAGTTAGCTACTCCATTTCCATCTAATATTGGGTCAGACAGGGTGATGTTTTGAGCCCTAATTTATTAAAAAAATTTATTAATGATTTACCTAGTATACTGGAAAAGTGTTCTAATCCTGTTCTTTTAAATAGCAATAGAATAGATTGCCTAATGTATGCAGATGACATAGTATTATTGTCAGACAGTAAAGATGGTTTACAAAAAAGAATTAATGAGGTGCATGAATATTGTAATAAATGGTGTCTCACTGTTAATTTAATAAAGACAAAGATTGTAATTTTTAATAGATCTGGTAAATTGTTGAATAATAATCTGTTGTACAATGATCAACCTATAGAATGCGTAAAATCATATAAATATTTGGGAATTACATTATCATGTAATGGTCACAGGTGCTTGTGGACAGGACACAGCACCCCCCTTTTTTCAATTTTTTTTTCTTCAATTCCATGGCTTAGAAATATGTAAAACAACAATAATATGTCGTTTTCTGATTGCATAAGTCGACTGATATGTATATAGAGATGCCGTTTTCTGATTGCATCAGTCGACTGATATGTATATAGAGAGAAGGTATCTCACTTCCACACAATTTTCACGAAAACTATTCTACCTGCTCGGGGAATCCCATGTATAAGTCAATAAAAATGCATCTACCTTAGAGTTGGTGAGCATGCTCCGTCTCCGCTAATATTCCTTTATTTAAACGGTCGGCATTTTTCACGAAAATGTTCCTCTGAAACACGAAATCGGACGAACTTTACATCGTATCTACAATTTTGGATTTTTAATCAACGGAAGTCTACTATGGACGATAACTCTAATATAGCGCCAAATCCGGTTCCCTGAAACAAAAGTTCCGAATGTTACTGCAGTCACGATAAGGTAAGAGAATATCATTTATCAGTCGAATAAAGTTCGGGAAAACATCAAAGAGTAAACATGCTTGATGAAGATCAGAAAACTGCGTTCGATTTGGCCAAGGATGGCCACAATTTAGTTGTTATTGGGCAAGGCGGTTGTGGGAAAACATTTTCTTAACAAATCGTGAATTATTTACGTTCAAAAGGAAAAACTATGCTTCCACACATTACGTCAAGTTAGGGGGTACCACGTTACATAAGTGGTCTGGAATTGGCGATGGTCGATACTTAAATGAAGAGACACATGTAGTTCATTTAATAAAAACCGATGAAAGGTTTAATAATGTAAAGGACAATGTGCAGTCCACTAATACTTTGATCATAGACGAGATATCAATGATAAGTTCAAAAGTTATAGGACAAGTGCAATTTATCACAGTTTCTAAGCCTTTTCACAGTATCTATTATTAATTCAAGAGTTTTTCGTTGAAAGTCAAAGATTGTGCTAATACCTAATTTTTTTAAGTCAATTTCCCCCCCATGAAATTCAATGTCCATATTCCTTCATTGAAAATTATTTATTTCAATCATAGCCATGTTACCATTTACAAGATAACCAGTGAAATATCCCACAATAATAGTGTTTGGTTATTTGAAATAACAAAAAAAATCAGGTGGTAAAAATGAGGCCAGATTGTTAAAATTAATAACGGCATTGTCACAGGGTCCTTTGCACCAAGAAAGGCCATAATATCTCTGGGTAGATTTAGCCCAGTTATCCTTGCAACGACCCGGTTTTATTTTCACATCATGGAATAATTTTGTAATTAAAATTCCAATTGTTCTAGAACTTGGAACTTCAACCAAGACATCAGACTGAAATTTGCTCTTAATTTCTGTCAAATCTATAAAATTTGTTTCACTCGACTTTTCCACATGTTGTATTAAATATGATGTCAGTGAGAATTGATCACTTCGACTTGAAACCATTTCCAATAAATGCTAGCAATTTTACAATTTCGGTGATTTTTTTTCAGCTTGTATAAAACCCCGCTAACTTTATTCGACTGTTAAATGAAATTCTCTTACCTTATCATGACTGCAGTAACATTCGGAACTTTTGTTTCAGGGAACCGGATTTGGCGCTATATTAGAGTTATCGTCCATAGTAGACTTCCGTTGATTAAAAATCCAAAACTGTAGATACGATGTAAAGTTCGTCCGATTTCGTGTTTCAGAGGAACATTTTCGTTAAAAATGCCGACCGTTTAAATAAAGGAATATTAGCGGAGACGGAGCAATCCTCACCAACTCTAAGGTAGATGCATTTTTATTGACTTATACATGGGATTCCCCGAGCAGGTAGAATAGTTTTCGTGAAAATTGTGTGGAAGTGAGATACCTTCTCTCTATATACATATCAGTCGACTGATGCAATCAGAAAACGGCATCTCTATATACATATCAGTCGACTTATGCAATCAGAAAACGACATATTATTGTTGTTTTACATATTTCTAAGCCATGGAATTGAAAAAAAAAAAAAAAAAAAATTTGAAAAAAGGGGGGTGCTGTGTCCTGTCCACAAGCACCTGTGGTAATGGTAACTTTAAACAATGTAAAGATATTTTATATCAGAAATCATTGAAAGCCTGTTTTAAGCTGCAAAAATGTCTATATTCTGCAAACCCAAGTGTTTCAACATACTTGCACCTTTATGATCATACCATCAAACCCATTTTACTTTATGGGAGTGAAATTTGGGGGATGTTTGATACAAACTCGGCTAGTTGCAAGAAAACGAGTGATTATATTTTAGATAAAGTATATGCATCTGGAATAACTGAAAAGTCACACAATAGATTTATGAAATATATTCTTGGTGTTAATCGAAAAGCAAATAACATTGCAGTTATGTCAGAATTGGAACATACCCTATTTATTTCTCAGTAATTCTGTCAATGTTGAAGTATTTTTACAGGCTTAATAATTTATCAGAAGGTTTACTTTATGATGCTTTTGTTTGTAATAAGGAATTGAATTTATGTCAAACAAATACATGGTATTCTAGTATATTACTAATATTAAATAAGATGAATATATCAAATGTTAATGTCTATGTAGGCACTCTATGTAACAATGTGAAAAAAATTTATGTGATAGTTTTCTTAGTTATTGGTATAATTTAAAAAAATGTATAAATGAAGACAAAAAGGGAAAACTCCGTACATATTTTACATTCAAAGAACATTTTATTAGAGAAAAATATACATTTCTTAAGGATTTCAAAATAAGACAGGCAATTTGTAAAATGAGAATTAGTGCACATCCTCTTATGATTGAAATTGGTAGATATAAAAACTTGGAAACCGAAGAACGATTATGTAAACTGTGCATAACACAAAAAATTGAGGATGAATATCATTTTCTAATCGATTGCCCCATATATAATAATAGTAGAAAGATTTGTTTTCAGAAAATTTCAGAAGTATGTTCTAATTTCAATAATATGTCAGATATATCAAAATTCTATTATTTATTTACCAATGAAGATCGTTCAATAATTAATATTTTTGGAAAATATATAATAGAGTGCCTTGAGACAAGAAAACTGAAACAGGATTTACGATACTGAAATATTTTTTTTTCTCTTTATGTTTATGTTATTAACTAAAATTTTAAGGCTCTGAACCCGACAAGAAATATTGTATATATATATATATATATGTATAATTGCCTCCAATTACAATAATCAATGTATGCAATTTGTTTGCCCCTATTGTGGGCCCGTTGATTGGAATAATAAATATTCTTATTCTCTTATTCTTATTCTTATAATACGTCCTTGCATAAAATGACCTATTTTTAGACTGGAAGCGGGCGGCGTGGTCCGCACGTGTCCGGGCTTCTTATGCGACATCATGTGCTCACCGAGTTTAAATTGGTTTAATCGAATGTTGATTTAGACACATAATTGATTTTAATATGTCAGTTTGCTCGAACAGGAGTGTACTTAAATCCAAATGTCTCGTGATACATACATACAAATAAT
>MJUT01030054.1:54097-76819 GCA_002080005.1 Gigantidas platifrons | reverse complement strand
TACCGAGAAGCCATTGCGTGACGTCACATTGACTACGGAACAAACTCGATAAAACCAAAAAGTATATACTGTTTAAGACATCAAAAAATTAAAATGTTCCAGTTTTGTGGCGTATTTATTTATTTTCATCAACTGAGGGGGTCAACGATACCTACAATTACCGTTAACTATTTTCAATGGTAAATTTTCGTAACAATAAAGGGAGAAAATGTGACGTCACGCAATGGCTTCTCGGTAAAGTGGAACTGTCAACTGAGACGATAAAATTGGGTAATGACAGGATTAGAGAAGAGAACAATGACATATAATTGCAGGAAAATGTTATTTGGTTAGAGTGTTGACAATTTTTATTAATTTTTCGGAGGTTTAAAGAGCCAGAGCCGATTTCTCCAAAACGACGTTGCATTCCTGTTCGTTTCACTCACTACGTTCGTGAAACTTCACTACCCATATGACGTATTTCTCATCATATTGATAAAATTTCCGATTCCTGTGATTTCAATGATTTAAATAAAGGAAGAGTAACAAAAATATTGTATATATATAGTATATAGGGGAAGTTGTGAAATGCATTTTTGTGCCAAAATGTAAACAATCGTCATTAGGCCTAAACGGACGCAAAGTGATACACTTCGTGGATATTTTTCTACACTGGACATGTTTTTTTATTCATCCGTATTGTAAGAACCTTCATTCCGAGCATTTTACAAACGTATGGGCCATTTTTTCACTGACGTTCAGCATCTGAGTTTGTTACAGACGCCATAGTGGTACTCTTCAGCAGTGAATGAAAAGTTTTCTAATTTCGAATCAAAAACAGCAATTTTCCGGATCAGGACAAGACATCAACGGACTCAAAATATCTAGCACATAGGTAAAGTTGTGTACCCCTCATATGGGTACATATTTACTGCAAAGACGGCGATTGACTTTAATTAACAGATACACATGTGACATAGATAAATTATTTTAAGAAGTGTAGTGTTGGTATTTTGTGCATATGGAATCTGGTCACATATTAAAGAAAATGCATGCATGGTGCAATTGAGTTTAGGTCACTTGAGAATTTGCTCACATTCTTTTTGTATATATTGGAAAAACAACTGCTGATGTTACAATGTCCATATATTATAAATTTAAGCATATTCCACAGAATAACATGTTGCATGTATTTATGTTTTAGTATATAACGTGGTATACTGATGTTGCATATAACATGATTATCAGATAAATTTCAGTATATAAAAGGGTATATATACCGATGGTGGAGAAACGTGATAATCAGACAAATTTTAGTATATAAAATGGTATACCGGTGTGGCATTAACACGATTCTCAGATAAATTTCAGTATATAACATGGTATGCAGTTGTTGCATTTTTAATTGTTATAAATTTAACCACATAACGTAGTATGTATATAACATTGGTATACCGATGGTTGCGAAAACATGATTATCAGATAAATTCCAGTATATAAATGTGTTATACAGATGGTGCTTAAAACATGATATGTACTAACTTTAATATCAAGTTTAGCTGATATGAACTTATCTTATTATCAAATGTTTAACTGATGTGTACTTATCTTATTTTCAGATGTTTAGCCAATATGAACTTATCTTTATTATCAAATGTGTAACTGGTGTGTACTTACTTTATATTCAAATGTTTAACTGATATGTACTAACTTATTATTAGATTTTACCTGATAATTACTTACCTTATTATCAGATGTTTAGCTGATATGAACCTACATTATTATCAGATGCTAAACTGATGTACTTACCTTATTATCAGATGTTTGGCTGATATGTACTGTACTAAACAATTTAAGGGTTTTTGATCCATCACCCGTGTTCCCACGGTGATGCAAAATTGCTTTGTATTAATTAAGTAATGTTTTACATCTATACACAAACTGTGTTAACCATCTAGTTTCATTGGTTGCCATAATCAGCGATCTGCTGGCACCTACACTGTACATCTTCAGTTTTCAGCTTCAGAAGAGACAGTAAATTATGAGTTCAATTATTCGCAATCTGCGTTGAACAAATAATTGTTAACTGATACATTTTTTGTATTGTACTAACTTATCAGATTTTAGCTGATAATTACTAACCTTTTTATCAGATGTTTAGCTGATATGAACCTACCTTATTATCAGATGTTAAACTGAGTTGATATGCACACCTTATTATCAGACGTTTAGCTGATACATGTATGTACTTATCTTAATTTCAGATGCTTAACTTATGTGTACATATCTTATTATCAGATGGTTAGCCGATATGAACTTATCTTATCAGATGTTTGGCTGCCATGTACTTATATTATTGTCAGATGTTTAGCTGATGTGAACTTGCATTGTTTCGGATGTTTACCTGACAATTACTAACCTTATTATCAGATGGGTAGCTGATGTATTTATCTTATTTTCAGATGTTTAGCTGATAATTACGAACCTTATTATCAGAGGTTCAGCTGATATGTATTGTACTAAACAAGTTGAGGGTTTTTGATCCATCACCTGTGTTCCCACGGTGATGTCAAATTAAATTGCTTTGTATTAGGCCTAAGTTAAAAATATGTTTGTTTGCTGTTCCCCTACCCAAGGGTCCAGCCTTTGGGTAGGTAGGTAGGGAATTTTTTTTATTTTTTTCACTAAATATTACTTTTGTTGAACATTACCAAAAGAGACTCACTTTTATGAATATAATTTTTTTTTTTTTTTTTTCAAATGCAATAAAATCTTTTCAGTCGGGCCCTTTTAATCGGGTCGGTCGATGAACGGCAAACAAACATATTTTTAATTTAGGCCTTAATTAAGTACTGTTTTACATCTATACACAAACTGTGTTAATCATCTAGTTTCATTGGTTGCCATAATTTTAAATCAACAATCTGCCGGCATCCACATCTTCAGTTTTCATCTTCACAAGAGACAGTAAATTACGAGTTCAATTATTCGTGATCTGTGTTGAACAAATAATTGTTAACTTATTATCAGATTTTAGCTGATAATTACTAACCTTATTATCAGATGTTTAGTTGATATGAACCTACCTTATTACCAGATGTTAAACTGAGTTGATATGCAGATCTTATTATCAGATATGTAGCTGATATGAACTTGCATTGTTTCGGATGTTTAGCTGACAATTACTAACCTTATTATCAGATGGGTAGCTGATGTATTTATCTTATTTTCAGATGTTTAGCTGATAATTACGAACCTTATTATCAGAGGTTCAGCTGATGTGTACTTATATTATTATCGGATGTTGGCTGATATGAACTTATCCTATTAATGGATGTTTGGCTGATATGTATTTATATTATAATCGGATGTTTAACTGACATGTATTTATCTTATCAGATGTTTGGCTGATATGTACTATATTATTATTAGATGTTTAGCTGATATGTACTTATCTTATTATCAGATGCTTAGCTAATATAACTTATCTCGTTGTCAGATGTTTGGCTGGTATGAACTTATATTATTATTATCGGATGTTTGGCGGATACAGTATGTACTTGTATTATTATTGGATGTTTGGCTGATATGAACTTGTCTTGTCAGATGTTTAGCTGACATGTACTTATCTTACTATCAGCTGTTTAGCTGTTATGTACTTATATAATTTCAGATGTTTAGCTGATAACTAGTCTACTAACCTTAATATCGTATGTTTGGCTGTTATGTATTATCTTATTTTCAGATGTTTAACTGATAACTAGTCTACTAACCTTAATATCGTATGTTTGGCTGTTATGTATTATCTTATTTCAGATGTTTAGCTGATAACTAGTCTACTAACCTTAATATCGTATGTTTGGCTGTTATGTATTATCTTATTTTCAGATGTTTAGCTGATAACTAGTCTACTAACCTTAATATCGTATGTTTGGCTGTTATGTATTATCTTATTTTCAGATGTTTAACTGATAACTAGTCTACTAACCTTAATATCGTATGTTTGGCTGTTATGTTTTTATCTTATTTTCAGATGTTTAACTGATAACTAGTCTACTAACCTTAATATCGTATGTTTGGCTGTTATGTATTATCTTATTTTCAGATGTTTAACTGATAACTAGTCTACTAACTTTAATATCGTATGTTTGGCTGTTATGTTTTTATCTTATTTTCAGTTATTTAACTGATAAGAAGAACTTATCTTATTTAATATCAGATGTTTAGCTGTTATGTTTTTATCTTATTTTTAGTTGTTTTATTTCAGATGTTTAGCTGATAATTACCTTATTATCAGACGTTTAGCTGTTATGTAGTTATCTTAATTTCAGATGTTATCTGATACACGTATGTACTTTCATGTATCTTATTTTCAGATGTTTATCTGATATGAACTAAGCTTATCAGATGTTTAGCTGATATTTACTTATCTTATTTACAAATGTTAAGCTGATATGTACTTACCTTGTTGTCAGATATTTAGCTGTTACATATTTATATTATTTCCAGATGTTTAGCTGATGCATACTTCAATCTAATTAAAATTAGATCTCTCACTTTGCTCTTGTTTATTTATATTTCGCGCGTGGGAGATCTAACGCAAGCCTGTAGGGGGTCACGCATATGTAATGAGATGCAAATAAAGGTAACGACCCCCAGAACAGCCAATCAAAATCGTTCTCTGATATCACACATAATAAGCACACATATATTTGATTTGTAATAAATACGCGTAGGTGTGAGCTGGGACTATTAGTATAATAGTCCCAGGTGTGAGAGGGCTTCTAAATGCCATTGATTTGTGCCGTAAATTATGAATTTTCACCTGAAGACGTCTTCTTGTCTCCGGAAATGTAAACAGTTGTCGGAACAATCGAGCTTCGACATAGTTGATATAGATAACATTGGAAGAATTCCGAAGGGATTTCTGGCATAATTCATTAGCACCCAGAGTTACGTCCCTTACATAAATCCACTTTCAAGATCTCGTAAGCGATCATTTGAATGGACAATATTTTGCTTGACCCTAGGTCACCAGAATGCGATGTCTACAGGCTTGCGTTAAATATAAATATAAATAAACAAGAGCAAAGTGAGAGATCTAATTTTAATTAGATTGATGCATACTTGTATTGTTTTCAGATGTTTAGCTGGTACGAAATTATATTATTTTCAGATGTTTAGCTGCTATGTAGTTATATTATTTTCAGATATTTAGCTGATGGAAAAAATGTACGTCCTTACCTTGTTATCGGATGTTTAGCTGATCAATACATACTTATATTATTTCTAGATGTTTAACTGATACATATTTATATTATTTTCAGATGTTTAGCTGGTACGTAATTATATTATTTTCAGATGTTTAGCTGCTATGTACTTATATTATTTTCAGATGTTTAGCTGATATGATTTGATTTTGTTTTTGGTGTTTAACGTCACTTTCAACAATATTTCAGTTTAGCTGAGTCGTACTTATATCATTTTCAGATGTTTAGTTGATACGTACGTATATTATTTTCAGATGTTTAGCTGATACGTACTTATATTAATTTCAGATGTTTAGCTGATATGTACTTATTCGAAGCTAAATGACTGCTGAATATAGCTAGTATGCTACTTAAGCTTGAGTAGTTTCGTTTCGAATGTTAAAGGGTTTGTTTAAAAAAAAGAAAAATTGTCAAAGGCAAATGAAGCCCAAGTTTTTAAAAGTTGTAAATATGATTTTGGGTGTATTTGGACCACAGCTTTGCAGCGAATACCCCCATATTTATGGCGGTTGACTGTAACCAATGAATTGCTTCCACTGTCAATTTGGCAGAATTCGCTGCATTTAATACATTTCCTTAGGTTAATATTATTATTAATACATTAACAATGTAAGGGCTTTCGGACCATCACCTGTGTTCCCACGGTGATCCAATATTTCTTTTGATTTAGTTACCATAATCTGTGGTAATATTTCAGTGCTAGTTTGGTTGCCATAATCAGCGATCTGCAGGTAACCACATGTATTTGTCATTTACCATAATCTGTGGTGATATGTGACAATACAATCGCGATCTGCGATAACCTCATATATTAGACAATTTATTATTTATCAGTGACAGTGCAATCGCGATCTGCAATCACTTCATATATTGGACCATTTATTATTTATCATTTACAGTGCAATCGCGATCTGCGATCACTTCATATATTGGACAATTTATTATTTATCATTTACAGTGCAATCGCGATCTGCGATTTGCCATTTACCTTGTATATTGTAAATTTTCAAGTTTATATAAAAGCTGTGGCCAAATACTGCCAAAGAAGTTGTTTGTTTTTATTTAAGCATCTGTGATAACCTGGTTTGGGTCAGTTTACGCTTTTCATAAACTGGCCAAAACCAGGTTATATCGTATAACCTGTACAACAGTTTCAAATATTCCTTAATAAAGGAATCACCCAAAGATCTTATGTGTAGCATATCAGTAAAACAACGTAGAATTGTGCATTTCGACCCAATCATTTTCGAGAATTTACATATGAAATGTGAGCTATACTCTTTATATTTCATAGAGACATCTATGCAACATAGCAAAATTCGTAGCGGAATAAGTAAGTAAGAATGAATATGGATGTATATTAACATAAGAGACTATCCAAAATTACACTTAGATATAAATTAAAGTAAATGAACATGAGAGACTATCAAAAATTACACTTGGACATAAATTAAAGTAAATGAACATGAGAGACTGTCCAAAATTACACTTAGACATAAATTAAAGTAAATGAACATGAGAGACTGTCCAAAATTACACTTAGACATAAATTAAAGTAAATGAACATGAGAGACTGTCCAAAATTACACTTAGACATAAATTAAAGTAAAGGAACATGAGAGACTATCCAAAATTACACTTAGACATAAATTAAAGTAAAGGAACATGAGAGACTGTCCAAAATTACACTTAGACATAAATTAAAGTAAAGGAACATGAGAGACTATCCAAAATTACACTTAGACATAAATTAAAGTAAAGGAATATAAGAGACTATCCAACATTACACTTAGACACACATCAAAGTAAAGGAACAGCGGTTTCATTGCTGTTCTACATTTCACAGTCACAAAAGAGTCTTCAACAATGAGAATAACTCATACTCTAAAAATGAGTGTGAAACTTCCCCTGGCTTGCAGAACGATACTCTTTACGTTCGATATAGGCTACATCTGGGCATCGTTGTCTTTCTAGTGCCATTTGGTGAATACAATGTGATTCACAGATGCGAGGTTATCAACAGAAAAACACAATACGGATGCAGTTACGTAGTGTGTAAGCATGTACATCGGCCATGCTCTACTAGAATCAGGTATGCTATTTAGAATGCAGTTTCGCCTATTTAAACATTTTCAGGGATTCAATCTTTTCCATTAAAGATACATTGTTAAATAACTGACCAATGAAAATTGCTTAAAAATATATTTCAATTTACCCGCTATGGTGATAATGGAATGCCACATTATTGTAAATCTTTCGAGGTTGGTGTTTTAGTATTTAACGCAACTTTTAGCAATTTTTGAACTCTTTTGTGGCGGTCAGTTTTTTTTTTGGTGGAGAAAACCGGAGTACCCGGAGAAAACTACCGACCTCCCGCAGGTCACTGACAAACTTTATCATACAATGCTGTATCGAGTACACCTCGCATGAGCAGGATTATAACTCACAACGTTGGTGGTGATAGCACTGATTACATAGGTAGTTATAAAAATCCAACTACCATGCACTCACGACCAGACGGTCCCGCAAACCCTTTGAAATGCTTCAAAAGGGGCTTTACAATTTTTTTTTTATTAACAACGATTCCATGTAGTTTTGGTTTACTAACGTAGCAACCGCATCGCTAGTGAAATGGTTAACATGCTCGCCGCGAGTGCTATAGAACCGCATCGGTGACGTAATGGTTAGTGTGTTCGCCTCGAGTGCGGTAGATCGTGGGTTCGAACCTCGGTCGGATCCAGCCAGACTAAAAAATTAGCTTGTTGCTTCTCCTAAGCACACATCATTAAGGAGAAAAAGCAAAGATTGGTTGGCACGGAATCAGAAAAAATGTGTCCGAGTGGAGCGACATGTCTACCAGCGGACTGTTGTTTCAGTGAGCTAGCACTAGATGAATCCAACTCAGCGTGTTGATCTAGTACAAAGCGGACTTCATTATCATCTCATTGAAAATTAACTTGTTCTCGCCATGATATAGCTGAAAAATTGCTGAGTTGGGGTTAAACAACAATCACTCACTCACACGATAGCTATAGATCGTTGGTTCGAGCCCCGGTAGGGTCAAAACAAAGACCATAAAATTTGGTTTTTGTTACTTCTCCGATAATTACGCAGCATTCAGAAGCTGTTCGGCTCGGAATCAGAATAATGTCCGAGTGGAGCGACATATCTATCCGCGGATTATTGTTTCAGTGAGCTAGCACTATGAAAATATAATGTCTCATATAATGTAGCTTGTTATCACCATGATAAAGCTGACAAAATGCTCATTAGGCGTTAAACGACAATTACCCACTCACTCACTCACTCACTCACTTACTTACTAACAGAAAACCATATTTCTCATACAATTGCACTCAGAAATGTTAAAGAATACGACAAGTTGCGTGAACCATACCTCAAAAACTCCAACGTAGGACTATATAATGCATTGCTTTTAGAAGAAAGAGATGGATATATGATAATGACCTGAGATAAGTGAGCACCTTAACATTGTTAATAATATAATGATGGAAAAGAACTATATGTATACGATCTGCCAAATGATTCTGTTCTTGATTTAAAGATTATATAGATTAAAATTATCTTTAAAATTCCGAATAAAAAATAATAATTTCCATATTAATTGAATATAAATTGAATTATCTCAGAAAAATTATATTATTCGAGTCTTTTATTTATAGAAGGAAAACAATGCAAGTATTATGATATTTGTTAAATACACATATATAAAATATATAATCAATATCGACTTACATTTGACGAATCTTGTCTCTATCAGTAGAAATTGCAATTTAGATTATTCTTATTTCATGAATTATTTTATATCAAATTATCTTACTAGCATGTTTATTATTTTTCCTTATTTGGGACGAAGGGTGTTCTTAAATACGTTGAGTGACTACATTGATATTAAACTGGTAAAATCCAGATAAAACTGGCGTACGAAATAGAACGTAAATAAAAATATCAATGTATAATAATATAAACCGCCCGTGTGAACTAACTGTAAGATGTCTTGTAAGTGCTTGTAGATAAAATATATGTTTTAATTATTTATTTATTAGTATGAAATGTGAAGGTACTTTCACTTCAATTGATATGATGAATGTCATTTTCAATTTTACAATTTTTGATTGGACGCAATGATCCATGTATATATGTATATGTAAATGAATATGTATATTCATTGACGAAGACGATGACAATGTATATATTTTGCTGAAAGGGAACACAAAACCAAACAAACAAACAGCAGTGACCATGCAATTTTACCATAGAGAAATGACATTTTTAAGATTAGCAGTGAAGGTCAATTATTATATAATAAATAAAATGTATGGGAGTGTAGTAGGGATTTAAAAACGATGTTTTATTTTTATATGATTGTAAAGTAATAAGTTAATTTTCAATGAGAGGATGATGAGGTCCGCTTTGTACTAGACCAACACGCTTAGCTGGATTTATTTTTTTATAGTGCTAGCTCACTGAAACAACAGTCCGCGGATAGACACGTAGCCTCACAATATTCTCGTCTAGTAGATGTTTCAAGTAAGGCAACGAAAAGCTTAAACATAAATAATAATTTTAGAAATATGATGGTTCTCATTATGCATTAGTTGATTCATACAATTATGCTTGCGTGAACTTATTAGTAACAGATCGAGTATCAATAATATAGTTGGTCATCGTACTTCATTGTAGACCAGTACTCTTAGGATCACTGCAAACTGAATTATATTTTTATAGAAGTTTTTTTTACTTTTTATAACGGTTACTTCTTTGAAAATAAGACACACAACGGGTGTTATTAATGGAGCTGGTCATCGTACCCCATTGTAAACCAGTACTCTTAGGATCACCGCGCATTAAATCATATTTGTATAGAAGGTTTTTTTTATCATGGGTACTTCTTTGATGACACACAACGGGTGTTATTAATGGAGCTGGTCATCGTACCTCATTGTAAACCAGTTCTCTTAGGATCACCGCGCATTAACTCATATTTGTATAGAAGGTTTTTTATCATGGGTACTTCTTTGATGACACACAACGGGTGTTATTAATGGAGCTGGTCATCGTACCTCATTGTAAACCAGTTCTCTTAGGATCACCGCGCATTAAATCATATTTGTATAGAAGGTTTTTTATCATGGGTACTTCTTTGATGACACGCAACGGGTGTTATTAATGGAGCTGGTCATCGTACCTCATTATAGACCAGTACTCTTAGGAGCACTGCAAATTAAATTATATTTGTATAATTTGTTTTTACCTCAAGTCACAAAACAAAAGACCACAACATATTCCGATGAAAATACATGTCCTGGTTTTATCCCAGCCTCCCCCTTTTAAAAACAAATTGGTAGCCAGTGACAATACAGATATAAACAAGCATTTAAAAATCTACTGTGTATTACTTTCGTATATTTTCTAATGGGTACGACCTTGACTTTTATTATTACATTGATATGTTATCAAGATTAAACATCGTTCGATGTGGATGACGGTTTTTGTATTTAATTATTCATTTACGTTTTCGCTAATTATAATAATTCCACATTTGCAGATATAAGTGTAAAGAATACTGATCATATATTTTAGATCTAGAGGGTCTTCCTAAACCAATGTAAGGCCTATTATAAACGTTAGAGAATATCGAAGGGGCAATCACAAATGGACAATCCAGAGACTGGCAACATTGAGCAAACAAGACACAACATGAAAAAAAAAAAAAAAAAAAAAAAAAAAAAAAAAAAAAAAAAAAAAAAAACACAACATGAAAACAAACAAAACAAAAACACCACACCATATGTGTTAGACACCACTATGTGTAAACAAATACAAATAACATAAATAAAACATGAGCCTTCCTAGAAACAACAAGAGGTAAATATGAACAGGACATTGTTTGCATGGACAATAAAATCTTATCTTATCTTATCTTATCTTTATCTGTATGCGTAAATCGTAGCGGACATCACAACATGAAACTCAGAACATAAGGACACATAATTTATTAGCATCAATATTAATATTAAGCCTTATTGTATCTGAATTTCAGACCAAGAAAAAAAATCGAGGTTTGAAATCTATGAAAGTGTTGACATACTGCTTTGCACGCTACAAGTAGTCCAATTGACCGAAAAAGGTCATAACCGTATTTACCATATCATTATATATTCATGACATAATGTCACTCTCATCTGACCCGTAATGTGGTTTCCTGAGATTTACAACTCAGCGACATATCAGTAAAGGGCAGTAGGTGAGAGATCTGATTTGAATCAGATTGAACATGTGTTTGTAAATATCTATTGTTATTCTTGTCCTCATTATGATTGCTTACAATTAACCATGTCAAATATTGCTCGGTTTATAGTTACCCCTAAATGAGATCCGAGGTATGCAGCTATGAGCTGCAGGGTATATCATGTCCGAAAATGACGATTACATGAATTAAATATACAACTTGGAAGTAGGAAGGGACGGTAATGATTGCCTCGCGTGTAGGGAATGATAGGTTCCCAAATAAACGTATTTTAATTCATCTCCCCATGGATGGTAATATTTGCCGATTTTGGTTGTCCTTATTACCATATTAGTCATTTTGGTTCTCTTACTCCCAAAGTAACACGGTGGGCGTTTTATAAGAAACAGGAACTACTTACCCTAGACGAGCACCTGGGTCCATCCCCAGTTGTTTTTATGGAGTCCGTGTTGTCCATTCTTTTAGTTTTTCTATGTTGTATGTTTTACTTTGTATTAGTTCTATGCTTTGTGTCCAGTGTTGTCCATTCTTTTAGTTTTTCTATGTTGTATGTTTTGCTTTGTATTCGTTCTATGTCTTGTGTCCAGTGTTGCCTACGTTTCCATTCTTGATTTCCCCTTTCAGTTTTCTCTAACGTTTATTTATCTCAGAAACTTGTCATGCGTACTAAATTAGATATCCACGTTTTATTATTTTTCCATATAAAAGACAACTTCCGGTAACTTCTAATGACCAAGAGTTTGCTAGAACGATCGTTGATGGCTGCTGCTTATGACAGCAATCCGATCATTGCCACCATTACCACTTTTGTAATTATTGTAATTAAAACTGTACCATAAGAAAAGATTGAAGACACCAAAGGGGTAATCAGAAGCCGTAAGTCGAAGAAGGACAGACAACACAATGGTCAAAAGAAAAGGGACCAAAGGACAAACAATGATATATAAAACATTACACAGAAAACTAAAGATCGGGCAACACGAACCCTACTAAAAACCGTAAGCTCATCCCATAGGATTTCACCTGCATGATGGATTGTTTGTAAACTTGTTTCGTAGCTAATATTTCTGAAATACAGCTCACATGACGCTAAGCAACATAGGTGGTGGGTGTATGTCTTATTGTTTTCAACGACACTTTCAACAAATAGTTCAGCTATTTCGTGGCGGTCAGTTTTATTGGTGGAGAAAACCGGAGTGCCCTGCGAAAACCACCGACCTGCCGATAAACTTTATCACATATATAATGTTGCATCGAGTACACATCGCATGAGCGGGATTCACCATTCACAACTTCAGTAGTAATAGGCACTGGTTGCATATGTAGTTGTAAATCCAACTACCAAACGATCACGACCACGAATACCCCTAAGCATAGAAGTCACAAGCACTATTCAAAATGGCTAAAAAGGGAAATGGCCATCAGTATACTTGACAGTTATCAGTCACTATATTCTTAAAAGTGATGAAAAATCCAAAAACTGTCAATGATCAATGCTACCGTGTTACCAATAAAATAAAAGCCACCGTAAATCGAAGGACAGACAATACAATGACCAAAATAAAAAAGACGAAAAGACTAACACAACATAAAAAACTAAAGATTGAGCAACACGAATTATTGAATATATTGAAGACTCTTTTGTAATTTTTGAATATAATGAAGACTCCTTTGTAATTATTGAATATAATGAAGACTCTTTTGTAATTATTGAATATAATGAAGACTCTTTTGTAATTATTGAATATAGTGAAGACTCTTTTGTAATTATTAAATATAGTGAAGATTCTTTTGTAATTATTGAATATAATGAAGACTCTTTTGTAATTATTGAATATAGTGAATAAGGGTAATAACAAAATTACCGAACACAGAGCAATCTTCCAAAGGGAAATTCAAAACTCATAAATCAATAAACAGACAAAATCAGTCAACAACCGGGAAAATGAGAAACCACAATGACCCTGACTTGGTACAGGCATTTCTAAAGAAATGGTGGATTGAATAAGATTTTACGGCGCCAACCTCTCGCTTCCATTACGATGTCGTTTACTGAGACCATTCAATCGATGCTGACATTTAAAAAAAAAAAGGTATAAAAACTGTAGACAGTATAGTTGGCATATTATGAACAGTGTATACATATAGTTGACCTAGTGCAAGCATTGTGTTCCGGTACTGACATGGTTTACTGACATATTTATTATTGAAGACTCTTTTGTAATTATTGAATATAACGAAGACTCTTTTGTAATTATTGAATATAATGAAGACTCTTTTGTAATTATTGAATATAATGAAGACTCTTTTGTAATTATTGAATATATATGAAGACTCTTTTGTAATTATTGAATATAGTGAAGACTCTTTTGTAACAACTCTGAATTGTACAATAATAAAAAGGATTATTCATCAAATCTGTTATATCGATCACATGTTTGAATGCATATTATCTTTAAAAATGACATACTAGTCTATGCAGTTCTTTTTTTTTACGGTAAATTGTAAATGTGGAGAGAATAAATAAGTTATAGGGTAATTTAAAGTTTATATGTTTACATTGTAAGGGAAACAATTGTTACCATTTTGTATATTGTATTTTTTTGTTTTTGACTTTCATAAGTAAATAATAAATAAATAATTAAGGTCGCCAGTGTAATACTATATATTCAAAGATTGAATCTCTCAGCCGAAGATAAAATGTCTTAAAAACTGTATTTTGTCCGATATCGTTTACTGAGACCATTCAATCGATGCTGACATTTAAAAAGAAAAGTATAAAAACGGTAGACAGAATAGTTGGCATATGATGAACAGTGTATAAATATAGTTGACCTAGTGCAAGCATTGTGTTCCGGCACTGACATGGTTTATTGACATATTTATTATTGAAATTTACAGTTCCTAATCAGGGTCAGGTGAACGATTTTGGCTATCAATGAAAAAATAAAACAAAATATTCATATTCAAATCATTATTCTTATATAAAATTTATGACCATTCATTCAAATACAATGACTACCAAAACAAGAAACTGCAAAAGAGTGTTGGTCAATCTTTGGTTTTCTTTGTAGTGTTTTCTATGTCATCATTTGTTCTTTTATCCTTTGTCTTTTGGTAATTGCTTGGTTAGTCCTTCTCCGATGCACAGTTTCTTAATACCCTTTTGGTATCGTCAAACTTTTCTTAAAATAAAAAGATAAAACATGTTCATTGCATTTATATCAAAGTTCCTAAATAATAGAATTTAATTATGTAAAAATTAAATTCATTTATTCAATTGACAGTAAATAGAAGTATATTTTTAAATCTTATTCTTGATTGGCCGGTTCTCTATTGTTATGTTAATTCATACATGTGACTGAAAAGTCCGTGCAAACCCAAACGGCGTGGTTCGGCCATTTGTGAAATTACTGCCGAAGGAGACACATCTTTACAGAAATAAAGAATTCTTAAAAGATAAGTATATCTAATCTTGCAGTTTTGTGGGCTAACTCTGTTTAATTAAGCAATTTACAACATAAATGTATTCCCCTAAGAGTTTCATAACGCCTGTGGCCTTTTTAAATATATATCATAATTTGAAAGGGTGCACTCGACTCGCAGCCGCAAGTGATAAATTTACCAGTTGCATGGCTCGCCATGATATAGCTGAAATATTGCTGAAAGTGGCGTTAAAACACCAAAAAATCAAAATCAAATTGTATTATAATTGTAACTGGCACCTGTTCAATTTTGTGAATAGAATGTTGATTTAAATGATTAAATTGCTTGCTAGGTAAACTGGTTTATACATGACTGAACAAAGGTGAGTAAATGTATTGTCACTAAAATATATCTCAAATATAAACGCAAATATTTTACGACCTTGAAGTAACTTAGTCCATTTGCACATATACATGTATGTTTTAAATAGAAATGAAATAATATATCAATGTTCCGTTTAATGCCAGTAATTTATCTACAAAAAAAAAAAAAAAAAAAAAAAACTGGACGCCCGAGTTGTAAAAAGTTTCACTTGATATACGTATCAAATAATATTTATCAAGGCCTTAATTTCATTTACTTATTATTGGGACCCGAGTGGCTCAATGAGTTAAGCCGTTGGATCTAACAACTCATACAGGCCTGTCGCCAATACGGCATGGGTTTGCGCCCGGCTTTGTAAATGACAAAAAGGGTGCACTCGACTCGAAAGCTATAAAAGCCTATTTTATATACTAATTATATATGGATTGTCCGTTATATTCTTTTAGTAATATTTTTCCATTCATTTTTTTTTACAAAATGCCAAGAGCAGTTCGAAGGAGAAACTGGCGCGGTAGAGTCCACGCCCCACCACAACCACCAGCTAGAGCAGTCCGACAACGACGAAATAAACGTGAAGCCAATCCACAGCCTCAAGAACCACCCCAGCAACCTGCTCCACCTGTATTGCCACCTGCACCCGTCCTGTTACAGGAAGATGTTCCAGCTCCCGTAAATGTTGATCAAGCTATACCCTTTCAAGGACCAGATAATCTGCTCCCAGCACCTCTAGCACCTGTAGCCGTTAATAATGGTGAGATAAATAATGACCCTGTTTTAACACCTAGCCAATCAGAATGTGATGTTTACGTATCACAAAATATAAAAGAAAAGATTTGGAATAGAGAATATGTAGATTTGGCATTACTTTTATACCAAAACTTTGTCAGTCAAATTGATAAACCACAAAGTGTTGTTAGTTACGATAATCAATTAGGTGCATTAGTTGTACAATCAAATAAAAATAGCAAAGCTAAAGGTATTCAGAATATTTCAACATGGACGGATGCATTTGTTAATTACATGAAAATATTTTTACAGAAATTCCCAAATTTGGCAATTGAATTACTAGCATACATGTCAATAATAAGAGGAACTAATGTCACTTTCCAAAAAATCTATCGTTACGATCAGCAGTTTAGGTTGAGGATGGCAAACAACCCAAATAGATCTTGGGCATGTATCGATGGAATTTTGTGGTATACAGTCATTGCCAATGGAACTCCTGACTCCAATACTAGTACAAATACACCCGCAATTAATCGTCCATGTTGGGATTATAATTATAAAGCTTCGTGTACTAGACACATTTGTTTTTACAGACATGCTTGTTTTTACAGACATGCTTGTTTGAAATGCAGACTGGCTCACCCCTTCGCTTACTGTACGCCTCATGTCAAAGTTTTTACCAACGTAGTTCAAATAGTAGTTCTAGACCAGTTAGACAATATATACCCAGGTTTAATCAAAGTACAAGACCCCCATTAAACAAACAGGCAACAAGATTAATTGCCCCTCGATATCCATCTCTCAGACCGCCTATGCAATGACGTGATAATGTATTAGAATAACATGCTCTTTTTCATAAGTACCTTTTAATCCATTAGATGTGTGGTGTCTTGGTTTTTCACCAATAAAATTTTGGAGCTGAATAAACTGTTGTCGGTATATCCCGAAAAAGAGGTTGCAAATCTTTTGCAAAGGGGTTTTTCAGAAGGGTTTAAATTAAATTATTTTGGTCCGCGATCTAGATACGAGTCAACAAATTTATTATCTGTCATTCAAAATCCTGAAGTCGCATGGCAAAAAGTTATGAGTGAGGTCCAATGCGGACGTATTGCAAGTCCATTTCAAACTAGACCTATATCAAATTTGAGATGTTCACCAATAGGTGTTGTGCCTAAAAAGACGGGTGGCTTCAGATTAATAACCCATCTGTCTTATCCGAAAAATTTCAGTGTCAATGATTTCATAGAAGAAAAATACACTTCAGTTAAATATTCATCTTTTGACAATGCTGTTGCGATGATTCAAAAGTTGGGAAAAAATGCGGAAATAGGTAAAAAGGATATAAAATTTCATTGATAAGTGTTTGCCGATGGGCTATTCGGAATCTTGTTCGCTATTTGAAAAGTTTTCTTCCTTTGTTGAATGGGCTATCAAAAATGAATCGAATTCAAATAATGTTGATCATTACTTGGATGATTTTTGCTGGGGAAAGTAACAGCATTGATTGTAAATTACTTATGGATACATTTGATAGGATTTGTAACCGTCTTGGTATTCCAGTTGCACAAGAAAAAACTGAAGGTCCTTCAACAACAATTCATTATTTAGGATTGTTAATAGACACGGAAAAAATGATAATACAAATTCCAGATGAAAAAATCGCGGAGTTAAAGTGTAAAATTAAATTTGTATTAGGGCGTAAAAAAGTAACCCTTCGGAATTTACAATCTTTATGTGGTTCACTTGCATTTTGTTCAAAGGCGTTACCCGCTGGAAGAGCTTTTAGTAGACGAATTTAATTTGCTACAAGCAATGTTAAAAAACCATATCATTACATTAAAGTAAATGAAGGAATGTATCAAGATTTAATGGTTTGGAATTTATTTTTAGACAAGTTCAATGGCATAAGTTACATGTTGGATGTTGACTGGTCTTCCAGTTCTGTCCTTCAATTATATTGCGATAGTGCCGCTGGGGCCCCATTAGGATGTGGTTGTTACTTACAGGGAAAATGGGCCCATCTACAGTGGCCAACAGATTGGCACAATACTGAAGTAGAGATATAACCTATTTAGAAACTATTCTATTACGTCATCATCACTTCCGGAATCCCATGAGATGCGTGTCATATCGGTGTAACCTCAAGTGTGTCGTTAACCCTTGAAGGAGACAGACGTGGTCTGTCTAAGGTGTAGTCTTGACGAATTTTGTTGTTGATTATTTTTCATTTTCATTATCTGAGAAGTTTTCCTATTGAATATATAATCAACTTTATGTAATTTTGTTAAATAAATATTGTATTTATTTAGATATTCTCGTCTAACGAGATTTCTCGTGGTTTGATATTCACGAGAAAACATGGCTGATATAGACACAGGCGCTGTGTCTTCAAAAGAAAAATCTGGCAAGAAAGCAGTCAGAACTGCTAATAACGATAAACCAGACCCTAAATTACGAAAAGGGAAAGATGAAAAAAAGAAATTGTCAGTAGGCAGGTCAATTTCCTCTGACATTACAGTGGAAACGGTGTACGAAGGTCCCGTTTCTGAAAGTCCACGATCGAATCATCAGACTCAAAATATGAGAGCTAACGCGGCTAGCTCATCGAGTGGTTCAAAGGAACTATCTTTGAATGATTTAATGACTGTGTTGCAGTCAATTCAGTCTGAGCAAAGTTCTCAGAAACAATATGTTACGGCTCTTAAAGGCATGGTAGATGAACTTTATTACGACGAGTCTTACAACATAGGTGATAATGTCAATGATGATGTTGATGATAATAATAATTTTGAGAATGAAACAAATCCTGACGTGGGTCAGGAAGAAGAAAATGTTAGTGCTTAACCGCCAGCTAAAAAACAAAGGGTGGACAATGACAGTGCTAGTGGTAGTACTTCAGTTTTCAAGTCTGCGGCCAATTTGTTTAAAATTAAGGAATCTGTAGACAATAACGTTTCAGATGATTTGGCCGACATGGTGAACTGCATTTTCAGGGAAGGTATTTCGGATGAGAAATACAATGAGCTCTTAAAAGAAATTAAAAGACCTGAAAATTGTACAAGTTTAACGAAAACAAGAGTGAATAACCTTATGTGGGATTTGTTGCGCCAAAGAACAAAGTCTCAAGATGTCATGGTCCAAAGCCAACAAAATACTGTCAATAAGGCATCGTGTAACATTGTTAAACTGTTAGATAAATTAGAAAAGATAAAAGAGACAGTAGAAAGTGATGAAATTCAATCCTGCATTGATTTGGTTACAAATGCACTTGGCCTTTTAGGACATTACAATAGACAAACTAATGTGAAACGTAGAGAAAATCATAAGCCTGATCTTGATTTTCAATATCACCATTTATGTACGCCATTACAACCTTACTCAGAATTTCTTTATGGAGATGACGTAACAAAAAATGTTCAAGAAATTCAGAATGTGAATAGAGTTGGCAGAAAAATAAGCTCAGACCATCAGTATGGTCGTGGTAGAGGCTTTGGAATAAGAGGCCGTGGAGTCGGTAGAGGTAGAGGTACCAATAGAGGTCACGGAGGAAGAAGAGGTGGCTTTGGCCGTGGTAATGGTCGTGGTCGTGGTAGAGGCTATGACAGAGATGGAGGAGACTCACATAGTGCTCCGACAAAAAACTTCAGAAGCCTTCAGAGAAATTAGTTCAGGTAAAGGAATCTAATGAACAGTGTATCAATGATCCTTTTATTGCTGGTAGATTGAAATTTTTTTACAACCATTGGAAATGTATAACATCTGACTCTAATATTTTAGAAATAGTAAAGCATTGTCGTATTGATTTTGTCAATGGCAGACCGGTTCAAAATAAAGAACCATATCAAAGAATATTTAATAACTTTGAGGAAGCAATAATTGATAGAGAAATAAATAAAATGCTAAATATGCAAGTAATTAAAGAAGTAGAAATTGAGCAAGATCAATTTGTATCTCCTATATTTACTGTTCCCAAGAAAAATACTACAGAACATAGGATGATTTTAAATTTAAAAGAGTTAAATCAACATATTCAATATTACCATTTTAAAATGAAACTTTTGAGTCTGCCATTAAATTAATAAAGCCCAATGTGTTTATGGCATCTGTTGACTTGCGAAATGCTTATTACAGTGTTGATATACATGAATATGATCAAAAAATGTTAAAATTCCAATGGAAAGGAAAGATTTTTCAATATACTTGTTTACCTAATGGAATATCCTCTGCTCCACGTCTATTTACCAAATTACTAAAACCAGTGTATTCAACTTTAAGACAATATGGTCATAAAAATGTTGGTTACATAGATGATTCGCTTTTGGTTGATGACAATTATACTGAATGTGAAGCAAATGTTTCAGAAACAACAATGTTATTTGAACATCTAGGGTTTATCATTCATGAAACAAAATCAGTTTTCATTCCATCACAAAGAGTTACATTCTTAGGTTTTGAAATTGATTCAGTAAGAATAGTTGTTTCCCTTCCAAAATGTAAAATGGACATGATAAAAAATGAGTGTTTAAAACTGCTTGAAAAACCAACTTGTACTATTAGAACAGTTGCAAGTATTATTGGTCTTTTTATATCCACTTTTCCAGCTGTTGATTTTGGCCTTTTACATTATAGGCAGTCAGAGAGACAGAAAATTAGTGCATTAAAAAATTCATGTGGTAATTTTGATTCAAAAATGGTCATTACTGACGATATGAAAAAAGAACTGAGATGGTAGTCAGAAAATGTTCATACTTCATTTGTGATGCTTCGCTCAAAGGTTGGGGCGCTATTTTTCAAACACAAAACATAAATGGTAGATGGTCAGACAAGTAGCAGTACTTCCATATCAATTATTTAGAGTTACTTGCTATATGTTTTGCATTAAAGTCTTTTTGTCGAGATTTTTATTCCAAACATGTGCACATTTTTTGTGACAATACTAGCGCGGTTGCATATATTAATGATATGGGAGGAATAAAATCTCATGAGATGGATTTTTTGGCAAGTAAAATTTGGCAATGGTGTATTGATAGAAAACTCTGGATTTCCTGTAGCCACATAGCAGGAGACAGTAATAAAGCAGATTTTGATTCTAGACATTTTTGTGACAATACAGAGTGGAAGCTAGATTCTAGTGTTTTTTCCAAGTTAATAGATATTTGGGGCAAACCATCAATTGATGGTTTTGCATCGAGGTTGAATACTCAGCTACCCAGATTTGCATCTTGGAAACCTGACCCTGAATCAGAATTTATTGATGCTTTTAGTTTTCAATGGAAAACAGAGTTCTGTTATTTATTTCCACCTTTTTCATTAATTAATAGGTGTGTCCAGAAAATTGTGAGAGAAGAGGCAGAAGTTCTTATAATTGTCCCATTGTGGCCCACTCAAATTTGGTACACCCAGTTGTTACAACTGTTGATAGACTTTCCACGAGTATTACCTCAGAGGAACAAATTACTTCGGATTCCACAAACAGAGAAAATTCATCCGTTAGCAAAGCAGATGAGATTAATAGCTTGTCGTTTGTCAGGAAAAATCTCAAAGACCAAGGAATTTCATCTAAAGCTGCCGATATCATCGTTGCGTCTTGGAGACCTAGTACGAAAAAACAATACTCAGTTTACATAAAAAAAATAGATTCAATTCTGTCGTGAAAGGCAGATCAGTTCAATTTCTCCAACTTTAAGTCAAGTTTTAGATTTTTTAACTGGGTTATTTGATAAAGAATACAGTTATAGTGTTATACATGTAGCAAGATCAGCTCTCTCTGCTTTTGGTATTGTAATCAATAATGTGTCTGTGGGTGAAAATGCGACAATTATAAGATTTTTAAAAGGTGTGTATAATCTTAGGCCTCCAAAGCCAAAATATGCTAAGACTTGGGATATCTCTAAGGTTTTGTTATTTTTACAGAAGTTGTCGCCTGCTAGATTTATTTCTCTGAAGGAGTTAAGTCTTAAGTTAGTTATGTTAATAGCATTGTCTTCTTCTTGGAGAGTGCAGAGTTTGCATTTGTTAAGTACTGTAAATATTCAGAAGAGTTTTAAGTCTTATACTGTATTTTTTGAGGGACTTATAAAGCAGAATAGACCAGGTTGGTCAGAAAACTGTTTATAACTTTTTAGTTATCCTCCAGATAGGAGATTGTGTGTAATTTTTGTTCTTAATGAATATTTGAAAAGAACAGCACGACTCAGAAACAATTGTAGCAAATTATTTATTAGTTACATTAAACCTTTTGGTCCAGTTACTAAAGATATTATCAGTAGATGGTTGAAAAATATGATGTCACGATCTGGGATAGATATTAACACTTTTTCTGCTCATAGTGTTCGAGCGGCTTCCACATCTAAAGCTAATGCTAATTTAGTGCCTGTTGATAATATTCTTTAAGTAGCTGGCTGGTCAAATGCTGAAACTTTTGCTAGGTTTTATAAAAAGCCTATTGAGACTGCTAAATCAGGTTACCAAAAAGCAGTCCTAAAACTATGATTCATTGTTTTATTATTATTTACATGTATGTACATAAATTATTTGCTTTGTCAGAGGAGGTAATATGTTATTTTCATTTTATGTATGTTTATTCAGTATTGTGCGCTTTGAAGTCTCATGGGATTCCGGAAGTGATGATGACGTAATAGAATTTAACAACTAAACGAGACTTAC
>MJUT01030054.1:0-29720 GCA_002080005.1 Gigantidas platifrons | reverse complement strand
TTAAATTTCTATCATCTTTTGTTGTCCCACGCTAATGTTTAAATTTCTATCATCTTTTGTCGTTTTCTTCCTTTAATGTTGGTAACATCAAAGAGAACTGTATGAATGATTTGTGTTGCGAATGACGAGATAGCCAATCATCAATAATATTTTTCAAAAGATGTACGCATCACCCACTCGTTTTCTTTGGCGTTCCAATTTTTTCGGCAATTGGCGCACCTTATAAAAGATTATTCTACCAACGCATCGAGTGCACTAAATTAGATATCTACGGGTCTTTTTATTACATGTATTATAAAAGATAATAGCAACTTCATTGAAAGAGGGCGACCATTTTACACTGTTTACTGTGAATTATGATGCAGAATACTTTTAACTGTAGGTTCTGTATTATTTCACATACTAAATACCACACATTGGAGACTAAGGACTATTTCATTCACCTTAATGTGACAACTATGAGATGAAGCCCACGACGCTTCCGATGGTCAACGGACAATTTAATATGGGAGCAGGACAATAGCCCCCCGGACAATAGCCCCCAGACAATTGCCCCCTAGGACAATAGCCTCCCTATGACAATTGCCCCCACAATTTGTTTTTCAGTTTTATTTTGGTGGCTTTATGTTGTTTTATGCATTTTGGTTCGACTGGTTGTCTATTTTCCCTGTTTCCGTTTTTAATTCTATGTGATAAGTTTCTTATTGGTATTGTATTCAGATACACCATACTCTATAGAATCTGTTGATTGGGTGTAGTTGTGATGATTTTCTGTTTTATCATTGTACTAGATATAGATTCTCTAGGACTAGGTAGAGTGGTAATTACTGTACACTAAATTTGATTTTGATTAATAAAAAAGAGAAGAATTCTTTATTTATATTTATTATGTTATCTTATACCTCACTGTGACTTTCATATGAAGACAATTTAACTGGAGGCAAGTGATCATATCTCACGCCTAAATGTGACATTAAGGTGTACCACATAACTGGAGACTAGGGACCGATGCACATACCTTACTGTGACATTGAGATGCAACTCAATTAGAGGCTGGAGACCACTGCCCATACCTTACCATAACCGGGAAAAATACCACTTTCCTGTAGCCTGGAGACATTTTCACACACCTTACTGTGGCATGGAATGAAGACCACTAAACTGCAGTCTAGTGACAATTTCTCGCGCCGAATTGCGAAATCGAGATACACCATTTAACTAGAGGTTGTGGACCACTGCACACACCATATCCTTCACATTGCAATTGAGATGCACCACTTCACTAGATGCTAGGGATCACACTGTCCATACCTTATGGTGACCGAGATAAAGCCCATTTAGTTGCAGGCTGGAGAAACTATCTCACATCCTACTGTGGCATTGAGATAAACCACTCAACTGGAGGCTAGGGACCATTTCTCACGCCTAACTGTGGCATCCAAATGCATCATTTAACTGCAAATACCTTACATGTGATATTGAGATGTACCACGTAACTGTAGGCTAGGGATCACTCTCCATACTTTACTGTGACTGAGATAAAGAACACTTAATTGCAGACTGAAGAAAATTTCTCACACCTGACTGTGCATTGAGATGAACCACTTCAACTGGAGGCTAGGAACCATTTCTCGCACCTAACTGTGACATCGAAATGCACCATTTAACTAAAGGATGTGGATCACTGCACATACCTTACCCATCACATTGAGATGTACCACGTAACTAGAGTCTAGGGATCACTCTCCATACCTTACTGTACCTGAGATAAAGACCATTTAATTGCAGGCTGGAGAAAATTTCTCACACCCTACTGTGGCATTGAGATGCAACACTTAACCTTTACATGAGATCCAGGTCAATATTCTTTCATTACTATCAAAATGTTTTTATTAAATTGTATGCTTGAATAGACAGTGCTAAATACTGTAATTTTGAATATATTTCTTCTTCAAATGTACATATTAGATTGAAGGACTACTTCCGATGCAGCATCATATGATACAAGTAAGTCAATAAGGACATCCTCTAACACACCAAGTTTTACTGAAATCAAGTATACCTTTAAAATCATAGCTGATAGAAGAAATCTGTTACCTATTCCCCTTCCCCCTTCCGTTCATATTCTTGTGAGGGTTAGCTGTGTTGAAAATGCTATAAAAAGCAGACGTCACTACCACATGAATTCAGAACAAGTATATAAATCAACTTAACAGTTGCTAGGATCTTTTTAAGTAGAAATTATATAATCTCCAGTGATAAATAGTATTAAACAAGATGAACTGTGAGCTAACGCTCACTTATGATACCCCCGCATATATGTTCAATGTGTATAAAAAAACAACCAAGTCGGCAAACAGGAAGTAGGAATGTGACGGGTTCAAAAACGCTTCCCACGATATGGGGTACCTATATGAAGCTTGTGACCAACTATCAGATTTCTGCCATTATTAGTTGCTGAGAAAAATGGGACGGACGGACAGACAGAGGTAAAACAGTATACCCCCTCTGGTGGAGCGACGGACGGACAGACAGAGGTAAAACAGTATACCCCCTCTGGTGGAGCGAGGTATAATAAACATTAGAGAAAACTGAAGAGCATCAAGAACAGACAACACAGACACAAGCAACATTAGGCACAAGTCCTCACCAAAAACTGGGAATGGACCCTGGAGTTCTGTAAAAGTTCTATCGTTAATAGAAGAAACAAACAATCTTATGTAAATGGGAAAAGAATCATTGCTATTTAAATATAATAAACAAACAACATTTTGATGTCATAACACTTTATTATATATATATATCTATCAACACAATCACATTTCATTCATATGGAAACAAACAAATAAAATATATGATAAATGAAGCATATCATTCAACAAACAAAAATGTAACATAACTTTGTGAACCTTAATGTCAAACAATACAACATCTGAATATTAATATTCATAATTCATATGATTATTTTAACTAGAGGCTCCCAGGAGCATGTAATCGCTGACCTGGTTTTCAATTTGACATTTAAAGTTAATAGAAACTGGGGGGTGTTACACATAATTTTGAAAGTAGGCCACCCAAAGATCATTTCAACTCAAATTTCTGAGCAAAAGATTTAGATGTGATTTTTATCTCATAATATTCCTAAATGGAATAAACTGGCTGAAAAAATCTCACAGAACAAGATGAACTGTGAGCTAATGCTCACTTATGATACCCCCGCTCTTCGGCAAACAGGAAGTAGGAATCTGACAGGTCAAAAAACGCTTCCCACGATATGGGGTACCTATATGAAGCTTGTGACCAAATATCAGATTTCTACCATCAATAGTTGCTGAGAAAAATGCGATGAAAAATGGGCATATATGTTCAATGTGTATAAAAATTAACAAAATCGGCAAACAGGAAGTAGGAATCTGATGGGTCCAAAAACGTTTCCCACGATATATGAAGCTTGTGACCAAATATCAGATTTCTGCCATCAATAGTTGCTGAGAAAAATGTGACGAAAAATGTGCATATATGTTTAATGTGTATAAAAACCAACTAAGTCTGCAAACAGGAAGTAGGAATCTGACAGGTCCAAAAAACGCTACCCACAATATGGCATACCTATATGAAGCTTGTGACCAAATATCAGATTACTGAGAAAAATGCGACGACAAATATCTTGGACGGACGGACAGACAGACGGACAGAGGTAAAACAGTATACCTCCCTCCCCCTTCGGGGAGCGGGGGTATAAAAACCCAAAATATGTTAAAACTACTCATTGCCATGTAGCTGCAGTTAAAATTTGAGCTCATTTTGACTTGTACTAAAGCAGCAATGGACAATTGAAGAAATTTCTATTTTTAGTAACAGCAGCCATCTTAAATGGAGGGCGGGGCTGTCGGACACAATTTTGAAAGGAACCCACCCAGGAACCATCCCTGCCAGGTTTAGCTTAATTTGGTTCAGAGAAGATTTAAATGTGATCTTTTATCAAATATGCCTAATCTGCATAATCGGTATAAATCGGCTGAAAGAAAAATTTCACAGAAAAATCCGGAATATATGTTAAACTACTCCTTGCCATGTAGCTGCAGTTAAAATTTGAGCTTATTTAGACTTATACTAAAGCAGCAATGGACAATTAAAATTTCATTCCCCCTTTTTTCTATTTTTAGCTTGGTGGCCATCTTGGTTGAAAGTCAGGATCACCGGACAAAATTTTGTAAGGGGGCCATCCAAGGACCATTCCACCAAAGTTTGGTTGCAATTGGCACAGTGGTTTCTGAGAAGAAGATTAAAATGTGAAAGTTTACGACGTACGGCGGACGGACGGACGACGACGGACGCCAAGTGATGGCAAAAGCTCAAATGGCCTTTGGCCAGGTGAGCTAAAAACTAAGGTTTTCCTCCCTCAGGCAAAGGTGATCAAATTTGTCTTATCATGTTTTGGCACTTTGGTCTTCTTGCTCCCCAAGACCTTTATATTATTTGGCTTTATAATATTTCGTCTTCAAGTGTACATGATGAAGTTTATTCCAGAAAAATGTTGTGTGCACTAAATTTGATATCTACATTTTAATTTAATCGAAGTAATCTCGGTATGTTATCAATGTTATAAAAAGAAACACGATTAGTTAAAAAATCTGTTAGCCCACAAGTTCATTCACGTTCATTACCAAGGCTGTTCACATTAATATTTATCTAAAGTGAAAATTATTTATATATGAAGTAATGGGTACCCCAGAAAAAAAATAGATGAGAGGGGGGAATATATAAGAAGGTACTTTATTGACTTCTGCATGGATGAAATTTTAATTAAAAAACAAATAATCATTTTTTTTCAGAAATTTTTTTTCAAATGAAAGCAACATGAAACAAATATATTAATTAAAAAAAAAAAAAAAAATAGACCTCCACCTTTATGGTAAGTATGACCATGGGGGTTAATGCTAGGTAGGTACTCTGGCTTCCTCCACTGGGGGTTAATGCTGGGTACTCATTTACTCCACTGGGGCTAATGGTGGATACTCTTAATATTTCTGATGGAGGTTTTACAAGACTAACTTATACAATATCTCTTATATACATTTTATCATTTATTGCAGCCATTTCTAGACTGAATCTGCTTAAAATCATATCTCTCAATTAATCCCATTAATGACACGTTGATAAGTTGCTGCATGGGAGATCAACAGAAACCGCATGCGAGTGACTGTGGTGACTCTTGACATCCAATCAAAATGATGCTTGAGAGACTATGAAATAGTTATAATTTAATACTAAATTGCTTTGTTTGCAATGAGCAATCAGGGTTTAGGTTTATGGTGTTTAACGCCACTTTCAACAATATACCAGTTATATCGTGGCGGATGAGCAATCTGATTGGCTGAAAAAGGTAGTAACCCATATTATCATGTCTTTAAATATTCATGAAATAGGGTCGCTAACCTGTGACCTGTACTGGTATTTCTTCAGATCTCCCAAGTCCTGATATATCTTTAAAGGGAAGCGTGTGAGAGAGATGTGATTGTAATCAGATTGCTCTGTATTAAATTCAATTAAATATATGCAATACAATTTTGTTGATTGGCACTTGTGCTACACATGAAATAAATAATTCTCTATACAAAACATGGAAAATCTATACACATAATATTATGATATTGTACATTTAAAAATCTTGTCGAAATGATGCTGAAAACCATCTCGACAGTCACAGAATCTTCATACAGGGACTAACATAGACAGAGTCAAATATGAGACCAAATTTCAAAATATGGGAAAATATTATTGATACATATGAATAAATCATGCTCAAAAGTGACAGTCTTGCACATTTACTAGTGAACAACGAAAAACAACATTTTTTTTTAACCATCATCAAAAGATCATTGAAAAATAGATTGATTGATTGATTGGTGTTTAATGCCAACTTTAGCAGTATCTCAGCTACAATTGAAAAATAGAAAGTTGAACATGTAAGAATCAACAAGTTAAATAGTTATTACAACTAAACACACTAAAACAATGAGAAATGTAAGACAAACAAGATGTTGCACGCTATGTCGTGCTAAGAATATCCCCACTCGTTCATTTGTAACTTGCACGGTAAACAGGAAGTAGCTGTGCGGTAAACCTGGAAAGGGGAGACACAGTACAAGTCACCATGCCAAAGCCATATATCAAATATAAAATTATTTCTTCCAGTAGAAGCAGAGATAACTGTTACGAAAGTTTTCATTACGGCAAACATGAAAAATTCTAAGTCGCACTGTAAACAGGAAGTAAATATGCGGTAAACCTGGAAAGGGGAGACACGGTACAAGTCAGCATGCCAAAGCCATATATCAAATATAAAATCATTTCTTCCAGTAGAAGCTAAGATATCTGTTACGAAAGTGTGAACGGACGGACGGACGGACAAGGTGATTGCAATATAGCGCCCTCTCTACGAATGGGGGTATAACAACACACTACTATTGAAAAAATTTCTTAAACTCTATTAAAACAAAGAAGATCACAAGACAATCACTACTAATACATTGGTCCTCTGCAACATTTTTTAAACAGATATTTTTCTGTATTGGTAACCATCTTTGACATTATGATACTTAAAGATAAATGTGTACTGTGTTATGGACAATACACTTATCATTTCTCGTTTTTCATAGTCTCGTTTTAATCAGTTCAGTGGTTTCTTAGAATATTTGTAAAAGGATTGTCCTATTGTGGGGTCTGATATGGGCTACGTCCCATAAAGGTACCATCTTTATATTTTAATCTACACAATACATCAACTTGTGTAAAGGACCATCCAATAGTTATTCATATATTTTTTTTGTTCGAACAGCTCAATGTATTTTGGGGGAAAAAAATTCATGAAATATGTTAAGCTAAGTTTCGAACAGCTCCAAATATTTTTGGAGAAAAACATTTGTTTCATGAATTATGTTAAGTTATATAAATGGGGATTCATATTGGTTTTTCTTTCACAACAAAATACACAAACTCAACCAGAGTATTTTAATTCTCCATCAACCAGAAAAAAAGCCAATGATCTTGGCAGCCATATTGAATCAGTAATAAACCAACAGACATTGTAGGTGACCATCTGTGGAATGTTTCTTCCAAAATGACTTTTTGTTTCTGAGAATATTTAAATGCAACAAGTCATATTTATACCACTATTTTCCGAGTTAAACAGTTAAACAATTGAACCGTTTAACTTGAAAAACCGTGGTATAAACTATTTGTAACATTAAGCCATGCAATATCACATTTAGGTCGTTAGACTATTGCGTGGCTCTCTGAGAGTAATAAAACTACAGCTCAGATTTAACGAGTGCAATATCTCATATCTGCGTGTATTATTTCATAGTTCTTAGCTGTTGCTTATACATTCTGGTAAACCATAAAAAGATCAAAGGAAAAGACTGCATTCATGTTACAATTTATCTATAATTAATAATATACGTAAAATATGACAATACCATCAAAGATGATTTACAAGTTAGTGAAATCATGTATTTTAGCAATATTACATTTGAACAAAATTTAAAAGTCTTACAAAAAATATTTGTGTCATCTGTCCTTCATACACAAATGACTCATCAAAACTGAAGAAAACTGGCTTCAGATCAGATAGGAATGTGGCAATTTGAAGAAAAAAATAAAGAAATGAAAATAAAAGAATTGCAATATCATAGGTCATAATATACAATGTGGTAAAGCTTGATTAAAGTTCCTTTAAAGTGTGGCAACAACAGATCTAGTTAACAATAGTGTAGCAAAGACGAGGATGTAAAACAGTGGAGACAACGTTTAGTAATCCCTACTATACAGGCAACACAATAAAATGTAAAAAAATAAAAGAAAATCTGTTTGTTATGAATGCATTACTTTCATCACTATTGGATACCAGAGATATTTGTTTTACAAAGTACAAGCAATGGAACACAAGAGGGGAGATAGTTCATAAAAAAATGAAAAAAAATCTGTTAGTTAGTTAATCCAACAATATAATTTATAAAATTTTCAGTAATATTGTATACGAGAAATATATTTGAACAAACAAAGCACTGGCAATGGAACACAAAAGGGGAGATATTCCATAAAAAAAAAAAAAAGAAAGAAAAAAATCTTACAATGTACATAAAACAAAAACTGTATTCTAGATATAAAATATAATTATTGAGGTATAGACTACTGTATTTTGAAGAATACAAGATTTTGGAAAATAATTAATTTGCATTTATTTTCATATATGCCATTCAGTTTAATATGGAAATGCCATATTTCAGGAAATAGCATGATTATTACGGAAAAACTACAGACTTACCAAGACTGACAGGGCACCTACAACTTTGGCGGGAATAGTGCGATATCAATGAACCAGGGGGATAAAGTCACCAAATTTGCCTGGATTGGTGAGCCCTGTATTTTTACATGGTGTTGTGGTTAAAATTTCTCATATAAAAACCAGGTAAAAACAAAACAAAATAAAGCACCTCTTGGTTTTAACATTAAAAGATGACTAACTCTTAATATCACATATCACACACAAATAAAGCTGCCAACTCCAACAATTCTAATTAAAACTTACTTTTCAAAATGACTGTATTAAAAAAGCAAACAAAAAACTGTCTTAGGCAAGAAATGCTTGAAATATACTTTACGTAACATATGTTCAACATCTGATTTCATTTACCTAATATTTTATATACATTGAAAAAACCTTGGAATATTTTTTAAACTGAAGTGGTATTAAGTACCAGTTTTACAGACATTATAAACAAAAACTAAATCTTGATTACAAAATTTAAACAGATTCACTTTTCTACCTGTTTCTGAAGCTTGTATATTCAAAATATATATATTTTCAGATAAAATATGCAGATGGAATGAAATATACACAGAGTCATAGAAGAAGATGATGAAATAACATATATATATATCCTTGTATTAAATAATATACATACAAATATCTAATTTTTAAGAATAACCACAGTTCTACTGATCAACTGCAACATGTTTCTTTATCAGATTCTAAATTCAATGTTACTTTTGACAGCTTTAAATTCTAAATTTTGTTTAATAATTAACAAATATAAAATATTATATGGATTGAAGCGAAGCTGAGGTCCATATAGTATTTTGTGGGTGACAGACTGGTCCATAAACTGCCATATGGCCCGAAGTGCCGTGAACTATTTGTTATATTATACTTCGCGTCCAAAAACAAGCCCAATTATCTCCCGAAATAAAGACTCGAAAACGAGGCAGTCCACTGCCGGTCCATATGACGTTATATGGACCGGCTGCACTAACAAAGACAAATAGGGAAAATAAAACGTAAAGTATAATATTTCCTATTAAAATTACAAAGGGAAGGATCTTGAATAAATAACTTTTTATATATATGGCAACCTCTTTAATAACAAACATTAAAAAAAAACCTCAGTTTTGAACAAAAAAATAATCTTCATAGCATTACACTAGTTATCCCCCCTTTTTATTTCTAAAGGCCAGATTCCTTGTAAACTTTGGAAGTCAATGCATGTACTATTAAATTGTCACCTTCAAGAGAGGAAGCTTCTCTTATAAGGAGACTTGCTTACTGTAAAAACTGGGTATTCATATAAAAAGGGAAACAACTGTCACGCAATTGTTTCACATTTCAATCTAAATTCAGGAGGTTATGGTATTTGACACCACTTTCAACAATATTTCAGTTATATTGTGGCGGTAAACAAAATTCAAATAAGTCTACAATCTGAAATAAGCACCAAATGTATAATGCATATGATAATGAATAAAAAATAAACACTCTATTTGTACCACTGCATTAAAATCTTCCAAACAAACGAAAAAACTGATACTCAAGATAATAATAATCTGCAATACCCTCACGACACGATGATTTCCTAATCAGTAAAAACATCTTTATTCAGTCATACCTGCTTTAATGAACACCTCTGTTAAACAATAACGTTTATTTCCCATCATAATGTATTTCATATTAATTAAATCTGTATTTATCAACCATCCATCCTATGTGACCCTATTTCAATGTTCCCTTGGAAGGTGACATAAGACAGATTTGACTGTCTTTATATTTCCCACAAACATACTCTTCCATTCTACAGTTGCCGGCAAACTGTGTGGCATAATATTTATTTTTAAAGTGAATGATCTGTATGTAGACCAAAGAATAGAACAAGCAACGATCTACATACATGTACAAATATTTAAAAAAAGAAAAGAAAAAGAAGGTATGTCATTTGGTTCATCAAGTTTTTTTTATGGAATGTCATAGTTAATCTTTTGAACAAGTATTGTAGCCATGGAAAATATATTAATTGATTGATTGGTGTTTAATTCCAACTTTAGCAATATTTCAGCTATATCGTGGAGTTGTAAAATATAATATATAACGTTAATGTGGAAAAAAAAAATTTGAATTACAGGAGACTTTAAACAAAACCATTCTTAGTCAAGTTTCTCCATGTTAAATATTTCAATTGCAAAAATGATATCAATAATTTTTTTTTTTTTAAAATCTGTAATTTTAAAATTATGTAAAATCAGATCTATAAAGACTATTTTAAAGATCCATTTTCTGCAGCTCTTATTAACTCTTTCTTTCTTTTTTCTTCTATCACTGCTTTAGCTGTATCTTCTTTAGCTTTAGCCAAAATCTCAGCGCCCTCTGGTGTCAATATCTTGTGTGCTAATTCAACTCCTGCCTCCATTATAGTGTGTAGTGCATCATGGGATATATCTGGATGTTCTGCTATAGATATGTATTGCTTTCTACAAGTACCATTTTTTGTACAGACCTACAATGACACGCATGGTAAATGTGATTAATATACACGTGACTGATTGTTGTTTAATGCCAAGTGAACAATTTCTCAGCAAAATCAATTGTGAGACCAAGTTAGTTTAAACATATTTTATTAATTAATTCAACATAACATTACAATATTCAACTATATACATTACATAATAGGATGTAATTAATTGGATTGGGAAACAAGTTGCTAGAACTTATATCAATCCCTATCCAGCCAAGTTACAATGTCTGTCTTGAACTAGACCAACATATTGATTTATTTTTACAGTGTTAGTTCACTGAAACAACAGTTCACATGTAAACATGCCGCTCCACTCAGATACATTATCCAGACTCTCAGTCAATCAATTTTCAAATAATGCTGTATGCATATTAGAGGAGCAGAAAATACCAGTTCTATAGTGCGATTTTACCTTACTGATTATCATACCTACAATCCTCAACACTTGAGGCAAACTAATATGCAACCCACTATTAGTACAAGCTATATAAATTTCATTCCAGATAGGGGAGAATAAAATCATTTAGGAAAGGGGAAATGTTGAATGATTTTTTTTTTGCATGATTTTGATTTTTAAGATATGCTAATTTAAAGGTTTTACATTTTGTGCACATAATGAAAATCAAGATATTAAACTAATACAATCAATGGTGTATTTCTGTCCGAAGTCTCTTATGATAATTATATTATAAAGGTACAGTGAAACCTGTCTAAACCAAACCCTGAGTAAACGGAAAACCTGTCTAAACCAGATAGACTTTACAGTCCCATCTACTGAACCCTGAGTAAACCAATAACCTGTCTAAACCAGACAGACTTTACAGTCCCATCTACTAAGTGTCTATGTAATTTAAACCTGTGTAAAGCAAACACCTGTCTAAACTGAACAAATTCCTCAGTCCGAAAGGGGTTTGGTTTAGACAGGTCTTACTGTACTTTGAAAGACAAAAGTAATTGATGATAATTAACATTTTTGACTGTACTGTTAAATATATGATGACTCTTTAGAATATACTATATGTATGTGTTCTACCATGATCCTGTTCACATTTTAAACAAGCAATCACTTCACTTCAAAATCTGTAGTTGTTTTACAAAATAAAGGTTAATGAAATGAGTAGTATATTTTGTTTTCATATTTCTCTTCCCATCATGAAAAAAAAATATTTGAATGTCACACTGCTACACACACAAATACAATTCTATTTAAAAAAAGAGGACACTTCACGACATTCCTACATGGTCATTTCTGAATCTGCCCTCAGTATAGGACATACTGTTCAAATAGTTAAAATATTTGTTACTACAATAACTACATAGGAGCAGGAAATAAATTATTATTAAATAAAATTGCAACGGAATGAATATCTGTAAACTGACCTAATTTTTGTTGGCTATACCAACAAATAGACCTCAATCATTATTTATTAGACATTTTGATACAAAACAATATAATATTACATTGTACTAAGTGCTATGTACTTTCACTTTCAGGCACATACAGGCAGAGATATATTTTCCCAATTTCTTAATGGTAACCACTTCTAAATTCACCTAACTCAAGACATACCTTTTTCTTTGGTGGTTCCATAACATCAGTTAAATCTTTAGTAACTCTATCTTGTACGGATCGTTTACCATCTATACTGAATACACCTCCAGAAATTGACAGCTGCAAAAAACAAAACATCAATAGTATTACTCTACTAAGTGAGTAAATGAGTAATTGCTTAGTTTGGTTTTATGATGTTTAATGCCACTTTCAACAACATTTTATTTATATCGTGGCGATCAGTTTTATTGGTCCAGGAAACCTGAGGAACCAGAGAAAACCACCGACCTGTCGCAAGTCACTGTCCACCTTTATCACATAATGTTGTACACCTCGCTCTAATCGAGATTCGAACTCACAATATCAGTGTGAGTGATTGCTGTTGAACGACAACTATATCATGGCAGGAACAAGTTACATTCCAATGAGATGATAATGAAGTTCGCTTTGTATACCATCAACACACTTAATTGGATTTTTTAATGTTAGCTCACTGAAACAACAATCAGATATGTCGTTCCATTCTGAAATATTATCCTGATTGAGAGCCAACACGTGTTTGATCTTACTCCTTAATGCTGCATGCTGAGCAGAAAAGCAGCAAATACCAATTTTATATTCATTTGTTTTACCAGACCAACAATGCCACAAAATTTGTTCTTTGCTGAGCAAACTTTTGTGTTCTCAGCCAATCAAATTTGAGTATTTCCTTATTTGAGAATATTCTCAAACTTAAGTAAATTCTCAAGTTTTATGGCACCGGGGCCAGGACTCGAACCTACGATACACCAGACTTGAGGCAAGCATGCTGACCTTTGCACTGCCCATGCATTTTATAATTCCACTAAAGCCAGTTCAACATTCTCCATATACATCAATATAAAACAGTTCAAACAGCTGTATTTAATAGAACCGCATCGGTGGTGTAATGGTTAGCGTGCTCGCCTCGAGTGCGAAAGTTCGTGGGGTCGAACCCCGGTCTGGTCAAACCATAAAACTGGTATTTATTGTTTCTCCGTTAAGCACGCAGCAAAGATTGGTTGGCTGGGAATCAGAATAATGTGTCAGAGTGGAGCGACATGTCTACCCGCAGACTGTTGTTTCAGTGAGCTAGCACTATAAAAATCCAACTCGGTGTGTTGGTCTAGTACAAAGCGAACATCATCATCATCATTTCAATGAATGTAACTTGTTCTTGTCATGATATAGCTGAAAAATTGCTCATTTGGCATTAAGCAAAAGTCACTCACTCCTGTATTTAAAAGTCTTATAAAGTCATCTAACTTTATTTTTGAAAAGATAATTGTAAAAAAATAATTAATGTTCAATATTCTAGCTCCTTATCCAGCGTTTCTGCATCATGCGCTTATCAAGAAAAAGTCTATATGATATGCTTAAGGAGAACATAAGTTATTAAACTTAAACCAAAGGGTAACATATGTACATACTGACATAGGTAAAACGTAATGTCTCAGATGCCTAGCAACTAAGGCATAAACAAAATTTACCTGAGAATCTTTAATATCTGTAAACACTGCTACAGGTACACTGCAACCTCCTTCCTATATAACAACAAAAAATAACAGATATAAATATACAACAGTCAAACACTGTAGTAGTCATAAGTTTATCACACCTCAAAATTCATGGTAAATTCGAAGTCGATCCTTCAGACTTTGACATAATCATGTTCTATAATACTACATTTTGTATTTGTATCTTATTGGTATATGTACTAATAATTCCAATATTCATTGATTCAAAAATTTATATAAATTTGTACATTTGGTCTTGTGACGGCAGGCTTTTTTTCGTCAATTTGCAAAAATGATGAGCTTAGATTGTATGGAAAAATTGATCTAATTGCAAAAGCTTGACATTGTTAACAACGTCGCATCCACTGCAGGAAAAGCAATACTTATTTCTTGCCTTCCACGACTTTTGTCTTAGGCGAAGCTAAAAGTAAACAGATTCATTCTGATTTCATTTGAATTCACAAAACTGTACAGTAGCTGATTGATTGCTTAAACAATTTTCAAGTATGGTTATAACAACAACAACAACAACTTATTTTGTCAATCACGACGTCCCAAAGGAGCAGAACAATTACAATGATAATTAAAATATACAACTGATTACTATTGATTACATTGATTGGAGAGAAAAAAAAATAATATTAATAAAAAAATAATTAAAGAAAAAGAAAAGTAATAATAATATATTCAATAAATGTGTAAAGGGAGACAACAAATACAGTGTTTGGTGTGTGGATGTCCTTTATGTGTATGAGTGAAAGCAAGTCCCAAGTCGTATTGCATATAATATAATTAATTAAAATTTAATAATTAAACCCTCACTATAACTTCCATAAAAAGGAGATCATATAATTCTCATTTGACAGTAAAAATAAATAAATAAATAAATTAATTAATTAGACAACATTAGCCTAACAACTTTAAGATTGCCAACTTAGGAAATAGGAGAGATCAGAGGTCACCCAACTAAAGCATATTTGGCTTTTTTAGCACTGAATAGGTTATATGATCATATGTTAAAACTATGTCCTACGATGGTGGTCATCTTAGATTTCCAATCAACACAAATGACTAACATTGTGAAAAGAACCATCTAAGGAACCCTTGTTTGCTTTTAAACTATGTCCTGCAACAGCTGCCATCTTGGATTTCTCATCCACGAAAAACAAACTATTTAGAGGTTAAAATAAGGGACATTCCTACCTTGTATTATTTCAATCACACATGCAGTTACTGAGATGAAGATTTTTTAAATTTCAGCCAATCAAAAGGGATTATTGGATTAGCAGCCATTTTGAATATTCCATATGAAAAGAAAAATCTTTATAAACTATTGAGAACAACTCAATTAACACTTCTGTCAAGTTTGGTTCAATTTGATAAATGTGAAAAGCTAAAAGATGCAGACGACAATTCCAAAAACAACTTCAATTATGGACACAAAGCAGACATTACCTTATATGGGCCTTTTGTCCTGGTGAGCTATCTATTAAAAAAGTCATTTAGCAAACAATTTGCACAGAATTGTCTAAGTACCAATAGGTTTAAAAAATATATATTTACCAGAGTTTTCAGGAAAGCTCTTTCGGCAATGCATGCCATAGCAGTGTCAAGGTCATGTATCTGTGACAACAAGGCCAAGGTTTCTGTGTCGTCTGCTCGACATTCTGCTGCCATGGCACCCTGACTAACAGCATACATACATAGATCTGATGGTAAAACCTGAAAAAAATCTTTCATGAAATATTGTTTCTTTTGAAAACTGAACATACAATAATTAACAACGTAAGTGAGTGAGTTGTAAGTGAGCAATTTTTCAACTATATTATGGCGAGAACAAGTTACTTTTGATTAGATGATGATGTCTGTTTTCTACCAGACCAAAACGATTAGCTGGAGTTTTATAGTGCTAGCACACTGGAATAACAGTTCGAGGGTAGAAGACACGACACTCCATTATGACATATTACCCTGATTTACTCCTTAATGATGTCTGCTTAGTGGAGAACAAATAAATTCCAATTTCAAAGTCTTTGGAATGATCCAACCGATGCTCGAACCCATGATCTACCACACACGAGGCAAGCATGCCAACCATTACATCACTGATGCAGTTAAGTAACAACGTAGAATGAAGTAAGATATATTATGAGAAAGAGTTAGACATTCCATTTTATATGGAAAAAACTGTCACTTTAATTCAAAGTTTTCTGCCACTTCCAATTTTCTCACAAGGCAAAATTCACCCCAAAAAAAAAAAAAAAAAAATGGAATACAAAATAAAAAGAAATGAAACTAAATGTCATTTTGTCTTACATCTAAAATTGAATGGCATCCTTACACAGTTTTAGATCATGTAGATGGGATGACTGTCTTTGGAATAATTCACTAAACAAATGAAATAAAATTAATATTCCAAATTTTAGGGTAATAACCATACTTATACATCTAAATATATCTAACTGAACCCATTACCTGAGAAATTCTGTCTGCCCAGCCCATTCTTTCTAATCCAGCTTCAGCTAAGATGATGGCATCATACTTATCATCATCATCAAGTTTCCTCAGTCGTGTGTTTAGATTACCTCTCTAATATATGGGTTAAGGAGAAATATAAACCCTGTTTTATTTCATATCATTGGTTTTAGTGATTAATAAGTTTAGAATCTCATATGAATATGAAAAGATAGTCTCAAAAAGCGATGGTCAACAATTCCAGGAATTTCAACAAAACTAACAATCACTTCTAATCTTCACTCACTGAACACAAAACCCCGCATATATGTTCAATGTGTATAAAAAACAACTAAGTCGGCAAACAGGAAGTAGGAATCTGATGGGTCCAAAAATGCTTCCCACAATATGGCATACCTATATGAAGCTTGTGACCAAATATCAGATTTCTGCCATCAATAGTTGCCGAGAAAAATGCGACGAAAAATATCTTGGGACGTACAGTATATCCCCTCCAGTTGAGCGGAGTTATAAAAAGACTAGATTTGGACAGGCACAAAAATATATTTAATTAACATGAAATCCACTGTGAAGGGAAATTGAAATTAAGATCACAAATTACAAGTTATAGCTTAATAAAGCAGGTTTGACTGTATATAGAGCCTTAAAAAAGGATACAATGCTTTCAAATTGAAGGCCTGGATATTTTCTTTGTAACTGTGATGCTCTTCTTAATGAACTAGTTCCAATAACACTGAAATAAGTAATTAATAATTAAGATCATAGCTTATTTCAGGAGCAATAATAAGATACTCAATTAAGAAATAATTCATGGAAGCCAGAGTTTGTATACAGTTTTAACATGGGTAACATTATTTTCGTACAAATTTTATCCCGTGCGGTAGCGAGGGATAAAATGCAACGTAAATAATGTTACACATGTTAAAACGTGATACAAACTCTGGCTTCCATGAATTATTTCGATTCTAGTAGGAAAAATCTAACTTATTTTTTTAAGTGGAAGTCGGTAATGGAAATGCATTTCATAACAAAATTCACTAACCTTCATGTTTTACAGTTTACAGTTGTTTTTCTTTTATTTATAAATAGACTGTGATGCTATGAAGTTACTGATATTTTCCAATTTAATGGCATTTTGAATTTATCAACTTAAACAAGTAAAATGCTCACAAAATCTTAAAAATAAATCAGTAACCATGTCTTTCAATGTCATCAGCGTTCCTTGTAAACGACTTCCGGAAGATGTTAAATTTCAAAAGTCAAAGTCCATTGATGGTTGTCTTAAGTATTTATTCCGAAAAAATATAGGTAAAAACAATACGGGCATTTTTATGTTTGTTATGCACCACAGTGCTGTATGAATACATAAATTCACTAGGGAATTATGTTTGTAATTTGTTCGTCAATACGCACAAAATATATCGTGAGTTTTATCACTGTATTATTTATATAGCCAATGAAGGATGTCATGTTAGAATAAATAGTAAATTCTCATTACACCTACACTAACTAGAGAATGTACATGTAAAACTAGAACTGTCCACATAGCAGGACTAATACTCCCTGCTTCACTCTGACTGTGTCCAAGATTATTGAAAACTAAGTCTACACAGAAAATATATTATTTGTCAAATTATAATGTTTAATCACATTCAACAAAAATAAAAACGTCGTAGCATAAAAACTGTAAGAGGAGTTGCACGGACAAATCATGTACCCTTTCAGCCAAATTCACAAATAAAAAAAATAACTAAGTTCAACAATCTATATTTTTAGTAAAAATGCACAAAAATCAAAATCCTTACCACATGCACATCTTTGATATATGTACAAACAATCTACAATATAAAAACTTTCTAGCGTAAAAACTGTAGGAGGAGTTGCACGGACAAACCATGTACCCTTTTAGCCAAATTCACCAAAAAAAAAGACTAAGTTCAGCAATCTATATTTTTGGTAAAAATTCATGAAAATCAAAATCCTTACCACATGCACATCTTTGATGTATGCAAAAACGATCTGCAAAATAAAAACTTCCTAGCGTAAAAACTTTAGGAGGAGTTGCGCAGACAAACCATGTACCCTTTTTGCCAAATTCACCAAAAAATGACTAAGTTCAACAATCTATATTTTTGGTAAAAATGCACAAAAATCAAAATCCTTACCATATGCACATCTTTGATATATGTACAAATGATCTGCAAAATAAGAACTTCCTAGCAGAAAATTTGTAGGAGTTGCGCGGACAAACCATGTACCCTCTATGCGGACAGACAGACAGACGGTCAGACAGACAGACAGACAGACAGGGTGAAACCTATATACCCCCCAAACTTTGTTTGCGGCAGGTATAATAAAAATGGTCAGTTTCTGTTTGAGTTGTCTTCTCTTGTGTTGATAATTCAGTAATTAAGAGATCTTTTAAAATATTACCCTTTAACAAAATTGCATTCAGTACCCATAATTCAAAGTCAATGTACAAAATAAAATTAAAATGTTAAAATTCACAATATTTTGCAAGACTGTCCTATATTTTTGTCTGATTCTTTTATAGTATTATAAATATTAGGTCTGTTCTTATTATCTCCCTTTACACATGTTAAATTAACTGCATGATGCACATTCTATGCTGAAGGATATAGGACATCATTGACTCTCGATTAGAAATATGGGTGGTTACCCAACTTAAAAAGATTGGTACACACTAATCAGTCTTGTACATTGTTAGTCATTTGTACATATTTTATATTTACTTGTAATCAAAATGATATTTCGTTCCCTTTTCTATAGGAGTCCATCATGGCCAATACTGTGAGGCAGCTGGATTTACAACTGTCTAAGCACTTAGTGCCTATCACGACTAAAGCTGTGAGTTTGATTTCTGTGGAAAGGTGTACACAAAACAACCAACCCTATGTGAAAAAGTTTGTCAGTGACTTGAAGCAGATCCATCGTTTTCTCTTTGTACTACGGTTTCCTGCACCAATAAAGCTGATTCCCATGATGTAATTGAAATATTGTTGAAACTCACACCCATAAACTCATTTTTTTTAATACATAACAAACCTTCCATCGTCTAAGTCCTGTATTTTCTTGCCTTTGTGCTTAGGATGCATAACTACAGCATCATATGGGCTGTCTCTCCTGTAAAATATAACAATATACAGTGCATTTTGAAAGAATTCTACCGATATTTTTTAAAATGAAAATTGCAGAAATACACATACAATGTATTATCAATACATGCAATAAAAAATTCTTAAGAGTAACCAAGTTCTATTCCGTAGAAAATTCTTCATCTTGACTTTTCATTAACAACAATTCATTCATTCATTCGTTCATTCATTTGCTCATTCATTCATTCATGAGTGTTTTTAGTGCCAATAAGCAATTTGCTGCTATATCTTGGGAAGAACGAGTTGCTTTTAACTAGATGATGGTGATGTTCGCTTTGAACCAACACACCTACTTGTAGTTGGATATTTACGGAGCTAACCCAATGAAAGAAAAGTCCACGGAAAGACATTTCACTGCACTTGGACACATTATCTGGATTCCGAGCCAAACAGTCTTTTACTCCTTAATGAAACATGCTTAGCGGAGAAGCAACAAATACCAAATTTATAGTCTTTGATTTGACCCAACCAGCAATCAAACTCACGATCTACCACACTCGAGGTGAGTATGCTAACCATTACACAGTACACTACTGATATGATTGATTACATCATCATAACATGTAAATGTCAACAAAATATTTATGTGAATTTGTTCAAATGTTTTGGTAGTCTAGTGTGCTTCAATAATGTGTCCTGTAAACAGGCGTCTTCTTTGGGGGGGGGAGGACTCATTGCTGTCTAGGCAGTATTCAATACTAAAATCTCTTACTTGTAAACACATCCCACCATCAGACCTTCAGGCAATGTTGTAGGCAGATCTTTTAGGGAATGTACCACCAAGTCTACTTCCTTTGTTTCCAAGGCAACCTCTAGCTCTCTAGTAAACAAATTCTTTTCTCCAATCTATTAAAACAATATAACAGTATTTATTTCTGTTATTGACTTAAAATAACTGCTCACAATGTTTAAAAGTGGTGTATAATTCTAACATCTAAAGACACATCTAGGATTTGACTGATAGAAAATGGAGCTTATGTGAGAAAGTTTATCAAGTATTTTAATTTACTACATGTATATATATTTTTTGCATGCTCTAAGCAGTAATAAAGAAATGAATCCTGCCAATTTTCAACACTGAATCATAACACAAACGTTTCAAATAACTGGGTAGAGACAAAGAAATGAGTCTTCTGTAGAGGCTACAATGTGCCTTCACTTTTTCTAAATCTCCAAAAAAATTTATTAACATGCAGGAAGTATGGCATTCTCCAAACATATTACTATGGTCCACATTCAGGCTTTTCATATTATAACCTGACAGCCCCCCTCACCCTCCCTCTCTCATCGTAAGGCCACAACCTATCTGCCTGTTTTTAAAAATCATTCTTTAAATTCCTTTTAATTATAAAATACCGGTAACATGGTTTTGACCCTCAGGGTTGTAATGTTTAATTTACTTAACTCAAATGGTGAAGATTAAAATAAATGTATTTAATATGCAGGGCTTTCAATATTGATCAAGTGTACCAAGTGTTCACTATTTATAGGCGGTACTTTTTATTATATTTTGAATATTTTGCATGAATATCTTATGCAACATTCTTTGAAATTAGGAGACACCAATTACCATTATAAGTGGGTAAAAGTACCTGGTACTGTCCCTTATAAAAAGGACGTAAGTATATTGTCTAATTTTCAAAGAAACACTATATTTTATTACACATTAATGGTTATTATCATATACATATATATATACTGTTAATTCTTAATCTATCTATCATCAATTTAACTTTTAAGACCTTTCATCAAATACCTCCATTAATTTATTTATACATATTTACTGATCAATGATAAATTTTGTTTGTTGATGGCCTTCTGACAGATGTTACCTACAGGTATATATCATAACAACAAGATCGTTATCTTCTTTTCTTTTGAGGGTTAGGGTTAAGGTTATGGCATTTAATGCCACTTTTAACAATATTAAAAAAAAAATTTTTTAAACACAAATAATTTGATTGCACTAATTTTTGCTGTTAACAATTCACTAGGTATACAGCTTTTACTTAGTATCCCCAGTTGTTAATCACTAAATAGCAAGGGATTTGTTATTTAGTGAAGCTTATTTCAAAATAAATAATGTTAGTACACATTTAAAGATAATATACAGTATATATTGTAATTATGACATTAATAAACATATAATAGCTGTCTATGGTGATTTCACATGCTTTTTGCATTGACAGTATCTGGATTTTTTTACACTTTCAAACCGATCACGGTCGAAAAGTTAATTGTTCATACTCGTGAATTACATGCACGATTGCACTGTTGCTTTTTCCTATTTTGAAGGTAGTTCACTTTATTTTCTAATTGTTAGAATATGATATCTACAATGTATGATTGAATGGATTACTTCTGTCAGCTGTAAAATGTTTTATTTGTGATATATTTCAGTTACATTTTTGTATATTGTGACGGTCAGTTTTATTGGTGGAGGAAACCGGAGGACCCAGAGAAAACTAGCGACCTGTCACAAGTCACTGACAAATTTTATCACATAATGTTGTATCGAGTACACATCGCCTGAGCGAGTTTCAAACTAACAACGTTAATGGTGATAGGCACCAATAATTTGATAATTTCTTTCAAATTATTTCAATTTTAAAATAATAATTTAGCCCATTAAATCAATATTTTTGTTAAATCGTGTTTCAATACCAGGAAGTAACATAACATGATTTATTATGTCTTATTTATCTTTCATTATCTATATACATAGACATGAAACACTTATTCAATGCTAAAGATTATCGTGTCCCGATCTGTCTTGAACCATGGCCCATCTATTATCATTACAATACATGTACATATGTATATATGTGTACCTTTGACAGGGCAACATCCAGTATTTTGTCACCAGTAGTTGTCATGGAAACTGAAAAAAAAATTAAACATTTATAAATGATGTACTTATGATATTAGAATGATGTGACCAGTAGTTGTCATAGAAACTGAAAAAAAATTTAATATTTACAAATGATGTACTTATACTATTAGAATGATTATGATAATTATGCATGTCGTAAAACAAACTGTTATATGTAACTAATATTTAACTATTTCATGAAATGACATAGCGTTTTGTTCTCATTTTCCGGTACATTAATTTCAAACTTTAAAATTTCAAAGTGAGTACCGTATATGTATAAATTTTACGAGATAGTTCAATCATTTCCTTGTCAAGTATAAAATGCATGATAAATTTAAATCTTAGGTCCCTTTTAACACTAATAGATAATTTTGTTGCTAGACAACCAAACCTTTATTTGTAAACAAAACGTTGAAGTGACTGGAACTACGTATATATATGTACATGTAGAAGGAAATTAGAAATTAATTAAAAATTTAAATAACAAAGTCGCTCACCAATTTCAAAGTTTACATCTTCAGTGATTTTCTTTAGTGCTTCAATAATGGTGTTTGTTTGTATCAGTGCCAGCTGAAATAAAAATATTTACATAAGAACATGTAGCATGTTACAGTACATGTACCCTATCCTTTTCCCAGACTGAGATTGAAAACAACATTTGCACTTTACCCTGACTCCTTTTCCTAATAACGATAGGATTAGAAAAAATTGACCATTCTTCTTCGATTTACGGATTCTGATTACCCAGTGGTATATCTTCAAACTCTTCTAATAGATTTATACAGATACTCACAATCTAGTACAGAAATATATATATATATATCTACATGTACTTATATTTTTCATTTCAAAGATATTTTTTGGGGCCCAGGTGGCTCAATGAGTTAGGTCGCTGGATCTAACAGTTCATACAAGCCTATCACCAATACGGCGTGGGTCTGCGCCCGGCTTTGTAAATTACAATAAAGGTCCACTCGACTCGTAATTGCAAGTGATAAAGTTTACCAGTTGCTTGCCCATAGTTGGTTGTTCTTTCCGGCTTCTTCCACCACTAAAACTGGTCGCCATGATATAGCTGAAATATTGCTGAAAGTGGCATTAAACACCAAAAATCAAAATCAAATCAAATCATCACAGATATTTTTATCAAGAATATGCACGTAATATGTCCTACATTAATTAGACAAGATTCAAAACAAATGCAAAAAAAACCATGGGTTAGGTTTGGGTTAGGCTTATGGTGTTTAATGCCACTTTCAACAATATTTCAGTTATATCATGGCTGTCTGTTTTATTGGTGGAGGAAACTGGAATACCCAGAGAAAGCTACCGACCTGTCGCAAGTCACTGACAAACTTTATCACATAATGTTGTATCGAGTACACCTTACCATGAACTTGGTTCGAACTCACAACTTTAATGGTGATAGGCACTGATTGCACAGGTAGTTGTAAATCCAACCACCATACGATCACTACCATGACGGCCCCCAAACCTTTTAGGGTAAATACATAGGACATACATGTAGATGTATATGAAGTCTTATAAAAACTTTAAACCAATTCATACATATGTTTATATTATAAAAGAACTAATTATACATCTTCCTCTCATCATTTTCTTGTAATCTTTTCAAACTTTTTTGGGGGAATACATGGGACATACAATGTATGTATACATGTATATGAGGACATACACAAACTTTATTAGTGTAAACATATTTTATTAATTAAGACATATCATAAATTACATACATAGTGTGACAAATACAACTGCAATTGAATTAATTAAAGGGATCCGAAAACAAGCTATTGAGCTTATATAAATTCGTCTCCCAAAGATAAATTATACATTATACTTTATGATTTGTTTTGAAAGATAGGACAATTACCTACACTACTATATTATAATTGAATTTGTGTAAAGAGAAGAAAGGAAATTGGGTGCGTTTGAGCTAGCTTTCGTGCAGGTGAAGATTAAGAGGTGAATCTTTTACTACTCAGAATAAATTTTTGAACTGTTAAGAAGATCTCAGAGTTTAGATGAGCTGTTAGTTCATTAAATCCTAATAGTAAGATGCCGAGATTTAGTTGTATAGGAAGGTGCAGGGAGTTTATATAACGTTGTCTGGAGATATTATAGTGAGGATAATGAAATAAAAAATGTTCAGATGTTTCTATCGAACCACAAACACAGCTAGGTGAATCTACAATATTTTTCTGGTACAAATGGGAGTTCAATGAGCTACACTCCATTCTCAATCTTGCGTGGAGAATTTGTCCAAGACGAGAACCAACATAATAATAGAATGGATGCTTAATAAAGCGTGTTCTAAGGTGTGACTTAAATGAAGATAGTGAAGTGCAGTTTTTAACAGTTTCCGGGAGAAGATTCCATGAACGGACGGTTTGTGGTAAGAAATAGTTTGAATATAAAGATGTGCGTGTTCTGACCGGTGGAATTATTGCGGAATGTCGAGTGTTATGGTCATGGATACTGCGTAGGTTTATTGGCACAATGTTGCTTAGGTACTGAGGAGTTAAACCCTTCGACATTTTAAAGAAATATACCAATCTATGTTGTTCCCTTCTCTCGCTCAATCTTTCCCAACCCGTTTCCGTGTATAACTTATTAATAGAAACCAAACGGGTACCCCCAGTTACAATTCTGGCAGCCTCTGTCTGAATGCTCTCTAGTTTATTTATCAATGACACTGACTTATTGTCCCAAATGACATCTCCATATTCTAGTAATGGACGAATGAAAGACATATAAATCTTTTCTAGTGTTTTTCTGTCAAGAATAAACTTAAATTTTCTCAGAATATTGACTCTAGTATACGCCTTTTTTGATATCATATCTATATGCTTTCCCCAGGTCCCATCATCAGATATGGTAAGTCCAAGGTGTTTATGCTCCGTCACAGAGGAGATAATATTATTGTTCATCACAAGTGGTGGATGAAATGGTCTGTTAGTCTTCCTAGAAATTTTCAATGTTTCTGTTTTCTGGGGATTGAACTTAACTAACCATTTCATAGACCAGTCGTGTATTTTAGTTAAGTCTCCGTTCAATGTTTCCGCTGTATCTAAAGGGTCATCTACGATTAAGTAAAGACTTGTGTCATCCGCAAATAACTTAATAGACGAGTTAATATCAGCAACTATATCATTTATGTAAATAATGAAGAGCAGAGGACCCAGAATTGATCCCTGGGGGACACCCGCATGGATATTTTCCCAATCCGAAGTACAGCCATTTATAACTACCCTTTGTTTCCTATTTGATAAATAACTATCAATCCAAGCAAGTAATTGTCCATTAATACCTATAGATCTGTTTCCTAAGCAGTCCCCTGTGCCATACCCTGTCAAATGCTTTACTGATATCGCAAAATATTACCCTAATTTCTTTCCCTTTATCTAAAGCATTCCCAAATTCATTCGTGATATATAATAGCTGGTTAACTGCCGAATCGCCAGGGGTAAATCCAGACTGATTAGAGGATATGATATCATTTTCTAACAAATAATTGTAGATGTGCTTATATACACAACGTTCCATGACCTTTCCCACTACACTTAAAAGCGAAATCAGAGGATAATTTTTTAAATTACTGGGATTGTCCTTATTGAGTTTCATCAATTCATACATATGTCTAACTCTATATTCCTCACATGATTATCTTGTAATTTAAACAAAAAATATATGAAGGTCACTGACAATTTACAAATGTTTTCAAAGGCACAAAACTGTTTTCTTGATCATCAAATTCTTATAACTCAGTTAATGACAATCACTTGCTGAGGTTCAAAAGAAAAAAACCTGTCATACAGATATTAATCAATTTCCTATATATATACAGACATGATATACAAACATGTCAGTTGAAGAACATGTTAATTTCCACTATCAAAGTGTTTTTTAAGCAAAATTTAAACTCCTTGAAAATTACATGTGAATTATATAGAAAATTAATACCAAGGGCAATGAAATTATTAATAATTAAGATATTTAATAAAATCATTAATAATTATGATAATTAATTGAATTATTAATAATTATGATATAATTATTGTGAATGTTAGATTAAATTAAAAATAAACTGAAAACTGTATAGCATCAAAATTTAAAACATAAACCGTGAACTTGTTTTTAGCCAGGTATGAAGCAAAATATATTTACAGATTTGGTATATGCATATTCATACATCTGTCTCACACAGTATGTACATCGTAAATGATAACCTCCATATTTAAATATATGATTGAGAGATTGCACTGTAATATGACAACTATTTTGAAATACTTATTTATAGTTGTGAGAAAAAAAAATCAATTCATCTTCATAAAGTAAAAAATGATAATAAAAAATTCCAGAGTAGCATAAAAAAAAGTGTGACAAAAATACAAACGTAATTTACACCTATTTCTTATTTAATGTACTACCGGTACAATTATAAGAGGCTTGCAAAGAAATTTTGAAACAAATTATTTGTCCAATTTTAACAAATTTGGTATAAACAATGAAGGATTATATATCATAGTCTGATCCAGTCTTTGCCTGAAATTTTTTTCATCTACTTATTATTATAATGTCCGAAAGTCAAATTTAGAAAAAAAATTCTCTATTTGTTAAAAAAATTCTTTAATAATTTCCACTTGTCCTAATTCAGTTTTACTTGTCCCGGGCTTCAGGCAAGTGGGTTAGCACGAAAACTGGTCTGATCCTATGGTACCACGAAATGTATTCAAATACCATGTCCCATAGGACCCCGAAATATGTAATAGATCAATCGAGATTTCAAACAGAAAAGTGGGGGAAAAAGACAGATGGACCCCAGACATTATAATGCTGGTATATTACATAGATAGTAATTAATCTCATAAGTTCTGATAAGTTTGTAGGAGTACCAATGAATCACTATGTGCAGGAATCAAAATCACAACTTTAGTGGCATTAGGCATCAACTACATTAAGTAAACCAATATGATAATCACAAAGAAACCCCCTATAGCAATTCTGAATAAGTATCATAAGCTAATCCCTTTACCGCTAACAAATAAAAATATGGTATGAAATAGGGAAGATGTTTATAAAAGGATCCATGGGAATGTCAGTACAAAATACATCTTTTTTTATAACTAGAATGAAAATACATTAGACATGCTGACGTTTATCTAATCTGTGAAAATGAAGGTACACATTTATTTATTATTTTTATGGAAATTTTCTATTTCAATATTAGGACAAATTACTTCCCTTCTGGCAATGCAAAAATGGGCTTAGCAGTAAAATTGACACACAAAACAGTTTTAATATATTTTTCTGGAGGGAATAAAATCTTGAATTTTCTGGTTAGACAACATCATAATTAATCATTATAATTCAAAGTAATTTAACAATAATTATCATAAAATATTGATAAATTACAAATATTTCAAATAATGGATTGTTTCAAAAACTTGAGATTTTTATTTTATTTGAATAATGATTGATAACATTTTAAGATAGACCTAGTCATTCATCTTCTTCACTGGATGATCATTTAAGTTGTAAAGATAAAAATCGTACAGTTACAAACATGTCTTATGGCATAAGGTTAAACTTCAACTAATATGAAGACAGTCCCTGACGATATAATTGAAATATTGTTGAAAGTGGCTTAAACAACCATACCCCCTGAAAACAGTCCTCAAAATGAAATTTGAAATTAATTTAATCATATTTTATTCAGAAAAGTACTGAAAAGGATTGGATAGCAGGACTAGCCTATATATATCCTCTCTTCAAAATTTGAAATTACTGGTCCGAATCAAATTCTTAAATTTATTTTTATATATATAAGAGTTCTAATAAAAACTGAAAAATTTACTGGTGTGAACAAAGTTTTATTGGTCTTGAGCCAGAGGTCACCGTGCTCATGGTGAGGACTACGATATCTTATAATTGATTCAAATTAATAATTTTTGACAATTTTGACAATTCCTAAAGTTTTCTATATTTCTTGTATATAAAGGTATGGTAGTCATATATTTCCATTACATCTACATTATGGGTGAATTAAAAAAAAATGACCAGCAAAGTGAAAATTTTTGAGAATTTTCAACTTGCCTGAACAGTTTTTTTAAATATAACATTATGCATTATATACCTTCTAGTTGAAAGATCCGAAGTTTCAATGCAATAGACAAAGACATAAAAAAGTTTCATATTTTTTAATAATCAGAATTTTGCTTGAAAAATTAAAACATCAATACATTTTTTGTACATCAAAAACACCCTTGTGAAATGTCTAATCAAAAGAAATAACAACTTTTTTTTATCAAAATTGTGACAGGCACACAAATGATAAAAACTAGACCTTCCATGAGTTTCTTTTCTTATATATGCGGAAAAAAAATTGTATTTTTAGAATAAACTTTTAATAATTACTTTCACTTCTGGCTTTAAAAGTTTTTATATGGAAAAAATGTGATGAAATAAATGCCAAAAAATTACATTTTTTGTTAATCTAGGCAATTCTGAATATGTGTGCAAAAAAGATTTTCGATATTGTGATTTGTAACTGCAAAATATTAGATTTCAAAATGGTCCTATTTTACCTTATTTTGTTGCACTCCTGACATTTGACATGTTTATGAATGAATATCATTTTTAAATCATAAAACAAGACAACTCTTGGAAATTTTGCATTCAAATCATTGTTTTGAAATTGTTTAACAATTTTAGACATGTTTCTCATATATTATAGACTTAGGGGTACTATTATCTGGCAATAAATCTAAAGTTTTCACAAATATATAATGTTGAAAAATTTTCTGTAAATTGACTTTGAAATGTGTAGAAATGGTTGTAATTATATTGTTAAACATACTGAAAATTACTACAAATAGTAACAAGCAATCTCTGCAATTTTTTTTTTTTAAAAGTGCTTAAACAGTCATTGCTCATTTTCAAACAATTTTGTTGCACTCCTGACTAAATCGTGATAATGGAAGTAACAATAAATTTAAGAACATAAAACACAAAAAATCATATTATTTGAGCAAAACTAAACTGTAATGAAATTTTGCTGCAATTATAGTTTACATAAATCATGGTTAAAAGGTATAACCTTTATATAACTTGCCTGCAATCTTGAATTATTCAGTAAAATTATACAATAAAACTGATAAAATATATGTTTAAGAAGCTAATAGTGTGCTATAAGACATGTTTCTTAAAGGGAGACATTCTGATAGCACATGGGCTAGACTA
>MJUT01030053.1:35779-66951 GCA_002080005.1 Gigantidas platifrons | reverse complement strand
TGATTTTTGGTGTTTAACGCCACTTTCAACAATATTTCAGCTATATCATCATGGCGACCAGTTTTAGTGGTGGAGGAAGCCGCAGTACCCTCAGAGAACCACCGACCATGGGCAAGCAACTGGTAAACTTTATCACTTGCGGTTTCGAGTCGAGTGCACCCTTTTTGTAATTTACAAAGCCGGGCGCGAACCCACGCCGTATTGGTGATAGGCTTGTATGAGTTGTTAGATCCAGCGACCTAACTCATTTAGCCACCCGGGGCCCTTGAATAATGGGCAATCCAGAGACATTGGCAATAGTGAGCACACGACACAGGACGAAGACAAACAAAAAACACAATAAACGTCAGAGAAAATCAAAGGGGCAATCAATAATGGACAAACCAGAGACACTGACAACAGTTAGCACACGACACAGGACGAAGACAAACAAAAAACACAATAAACGTTAGAGAAAATCAAAGGGGCAATCATTAATGGACAATCCAGAGACACTGGCAACAGTGAGCACACGACACAGGACGAAGACAAACAAAAAACAAATAAACGTTAGAGAAAATCAAAGGGGCAATCAATAATGGACAATTCAGAGACACTGGCAACAGTGAGCACACGACACAGGACGAAGACAAACAAAACACACAATAAACGTCAGAGAAAATCAAAGGGGCAATCATTAATGGACAATCCAGAAATATTGGCAACAGTGAGCACACGACACAGGACGAAGACAAACAAAAAACAAATAAACGTTAGAGAAAATCAAAGGGGCAATCATTAATGGACAATGCAGAGACACTGGCAACAGTCAGCACACGACACAGGACGAAGACAAACAAAAAACACAATAAACGTCAGAGAAAATCAAAGGCGCAATCAATAATGGATTTGAGTTGATTTGATTTTTGGTGTTTAACGCCACTTTCAACAATATTTCAGCTATATCATCATGGCGACCAGTTTTAGTGGTGGAGGAAGCCGGAGTACCCGCAGAGAACCACCGACCATGGGCAAGCAACTGGTAAACTTTATCACTTGCGGTTGCTAGTCGAGTGCACCCTTTTTGTAATTTACAAAGCCGGGCGCGAACCCACGCCGTATTGGTGATAGGCTTGTATGAGTTGTTAGATCCAGCGACCTAACTCATTGAGCCACCCGGGCCCCTTCAATAATGGGCAATCCAGAGACATTGGCAATAGTGGGCACACGACACAGGACGAGGACAAACAAAAAACAAATAAACGTTAGAGAAAATCAAAGGGGCAATCAATAATGGACAATCCAGAGACATTGGCAACAGTCAGCACACGACACAGGACGAAGACAAACAAAAAACACAATAAACGTTAGAGAAAATCAAAGGGGCAATCATTAATGGACAATCCAGAGACAGTGGTAACAGTGAGCACACGACACAGGACGAAGACAAACAAAAAACAAATAAACGTTAGAGAAAATCAAAGGGGCAATCAATAATGGACAATGCAGAGACACTGGCAACAGTGAGCACACGACACAGGGCGAAGACAAACAAAAAACACAATAAACGTCAGAGAAAATCAAAGGGGCAATCAATAATGGACAATCCAGAGACATTGGTAACAGTGAGCACACGACACAGGACGAAGACAAACAAAAAACACAATAAACGTCAGAGAAAATCAAAGGGGCAATCAATAATGGACAAACCAGAGACATTGGCAACAGTTAGCACACGACACAGGACGAAGACAAACAAAAAACACAATAAACGTCAGAGAAAATCAAAGGGGCAATCAATAATGGAAAAACCAGAGACATTGGCAACAGTCAGCACACGACACAGGACGAGGACAAGCAAAAAACAAATAAACGTTAGAGAAAATCAAAGGGGCAATCATTAATGGACAATCCAGTGGCACTGGCAACAGTCAGCACATGACACAGGACGAAGACAAACAAAAAACACAATAAACGTCAGAGAAAATCAAAGGGGCAATCAATAATGGACAATGCAGAGACACTGGCAACAGTGAGCACACGACACAGGACGTAGACAAACAAAAAACACAATAAACGTCAGAGAAAATCAAAGGGGCAATCAATAATGGACAATCCAGAGATATTGGTAACAGTGAGCACACGAAACCGGACGAAGACAAACAAAAAACACAATAAACGTCAGAGAAAATCAAAGGGGCAATCAATAATGGACAAATCAGAGACATTGGCAACAGTTAGCACACGACACAGGACGAAGACAAACAAAAAACACAATAAACGTTAGAGAAAATCAAAGGGGCAATCAATAATGGACAAATCAGAGACATTGGCAACACTCAGCACACGACACAGGACGAGGACAAACAAAAAACAAATAAACGTTAGAGAAAATCAAAGGGGCAATAATTAATGGACAATCCAGTGGTACTGGCAACAGTCAGCACACGACACAGGACGAAGACAAACAAAAAACACAATAAACGTCAGAGAAAATCAAAGGGGCAATCAATAATGGACAATCCAGAGACACTGGCAACATTCAGCACACGACACAGGACGAAGACAAACAAAAAACACAATAAACGTTAGAGAAAATCAAAGGGGCAATCATTAATGGACAAACCAGAGACACTGGCAACAGTGAGCACACGACACAGGACGAAGACAAACAAAAAACAAATAAACGTTAGAGAAAATCAAAGGGGCAATCATTAATGGACAATCCAGAGACACTGACAACAGTCAGCACACGACACAGGACGAAGACAAACAAAAAACACAATAAACGTTAGAGAAAATCAAAGGGGCAATCATTAATGGACAATCCAGAGACACTGGCAACAGTGAGCACACGACCAGGACGAAGACAAACAAAAAACAAATAAACGTTAGAGAAAATCAAAGAGGCAATCAATAATGGACAAACCAGAGACACTGGCAAGGTATGGTACAAAAGACGAAGACAAACAAAACAAAAGTACAACACTTTGTACAAACAAACACACATCACGTAAATAAGACATGATTTCTCCTACAAACAACTGGAGGTAAAGACGAACCGAACATCCTTTTTATGCGGAAATCATAACGTATTTGACACATAATAGGACAACACAACATAAAACCCTAAAAAGATGAGCAATTAAATACATGCACTATATGGAGGTATCAAGATGTGTATTTGTGATAACTAACGAGTACCACACTACATAATGTCTATCGGGCATCAGCATATGAAACAAGTACTTACAATTTCATTAAACCAGAATAATACAAGCAAATATAAACGAATAGCAGGGGTTTACAGAAATATTTTAGTGTATTTATTGCATGTATCACTAGAGATTATGTCTATATGCGCTATCAAATGAACATGACACCACACGTGCATGACACTATACTTTGAAATATTTTGAGTTCAACAGATATATTTTGAAATAAAAGCTTCGATGGAGAGATCTGCTTATAATCACTACCCTGGGTTTTTTTTATCTTATTTTTATTTCAAATAAACGTTAGAGTATACAAAATTGGCAATCAAGAATGGACAATCCAGAAACACAGGTAACATTGGACACAAGACACAGAGCAAATAAACGTTAGAGAATACAGAATTAACAATCAAGAATGGACAATCCGGAAACACAGGTAACATTGGGCACAAGGCAAAGAATGAAGACAAACAAACACAAAACAGAAAACAAAAAAACTATGACCAACTTGGACCCACCAAAAAACCGATGATGAATCCTCATGCTCGCGAAGGGTAAGAAGTTATAAGAAGACATTCTCTGGGCTAATCATATGGTCAAGTCTAGAAAAAGTCGTGGAAAGAAAAAATCTACGTAAAATGTAAAACATCCATTGCCATTTGTGATGACGACCGTAGAATACTTCAACCTAGGAGCATCGTAGCTTTGTTTAGCTTTTACGACAGTGATAAGCTCTTTCCAGAAAAACAAAACTGTATCTGGAACAAGCCCTGTGATTACGTAAGAGTTGTGATATGTAAACCCAATACGTTGGAGCTGCTGGAATGTTGATATTGATGAAAGGGAAGAGGACTTCTGGAAAAGTGAAGTCATCACGTGTGTCGTAAAGTATTGTTTTTAATCTTCCCCAGTTGTCTATTTCAAGGGAAGGTATGAAGCAGACTTTTTAGTGTCAGTAGTATCCTTTACTAAGCTCATTTTATTTTATTATTATTTTTTTTTAATTAAAAACAGATAGATGAGGTGCAGAAAATCAACGAATCAAGAATTTGTCAGTGTCTTGACATCATCTATATTTAGCGAAAGAAAGAATTAAAGGTTTGGACCAATTTTCTATCTTTATTCTAGAGAAGCCCTTGATGGTAGTCTGCCTCATTGGCGTGTAGTAACTAATAATCGAGTAGTGGAGCACAATTTGTATCCACTGGAATACCGATCGTCTATTGAAACACTAGACCACCAAATTGGACATGTTTTCGAAAGAAAATCTAACATTTGAAAGTTCACGATGGGAAATCGAAATCGTGTCTAATTTCGTAATATTTCGTTCTCGACCGGCCCAGATTGTCATTTTTGTGAAGGTCAAGGTATGCAGTCGACCCTAGTTGTATCTACGATGACCTTTATTTCATGCGCAATAGTAATGCCGTCAACATAGTCACCAAACGTTTTTAAACGGTGAAAAGAGATCATCTGTATAACGGAACATGAAATTAAAGGACGAAGATAACTAAGCAATTATCTTGAAAAGTTTCAGTGTAATGTACCATTTTCTATCCCGAGTTGTCGTTCCTGCTTTTTTTTACGCTACACAACATCGCTGTCAACGCTCATTTTACAAGATTCTTGTAAAACTTAGAAACAGTAAAAAAAAATGTACTTAAAATTGTTTTAATTATTGTAAATATCAATAAAGACGAAAATAAATCACTCATTTCAAATCAATTCTCTCTTAAAAATGATTTTACCCCCCCCCTCCCCCACTTCTTGGAAAACTATTTTGCGGAGGTAAAAATTAAAAAGTTAAAAACGATCACAAATCATTATTAAGAGAGAATTGATTTGAAATGAGTGATTTCTTTTCATCTTTATTGATATTTACAATAATTAAAACAATTTTAATGAGATTTTTTTTACTGTTTCTAAATTTTACAAAAATATTGTGTAATGAGTGTTAACAGAGATGTTGTGTAGCGTAGCAGGAACGACAACTCTGGATAGAGAATGGTAAAGTACATGCCTGTGTCATACGAGAATTGAAACAAGTCAACCAGAACATGAGCAAAGTTGTGGCCGACTGTAACTGTACCAACTAGCCATTGTGAATACATATCCTAAGGCGATCATGTGGAAGTGAGTATATTTCTGAAAATCAAATCTGTAACTGCTTTTCGTTTCGTAATCTTTATATTTATTTCTCGAAATCGTCCATATCGTTATGTTAGTTGGATCAAAGGTGAAAGTATATAAAGGTTTTGTAAGAAGTGCACTATACTTAAGTTACATAGTACATATGGGATCGTCTCTTTATTCGGAAACTGTATTACTAACTCCTTCACCTCTCCTTGACATCTTTGAACATTACAACAGCGATTGAAACTGTTTCTGTGTACTTCTTTAGCAATTGTACTTATCTACAGGAAATTCTCATTTTACCTTCTTTTTTATTTTTATTGATGTCAACTTTTTGTGAATGTGGCCAGTCGATAAGTTTCTACTGAGCTGTCATAATTCCCTATCAATAGAGATGACTTGACCGGAAGTGTCGGACGGAATGGAAGTGATGTGAATGTCTCTGAAGAATATTGTGTTTAAACCAACTTACCAGTGTACACACAAACACTTGTCCTATACAAATAGTTCAACTAGTGTTCTGGCTTTGCTTTTATCGTGCTTTTACCGCATTTGATGTGCATATTTTAAGACAATCTGTGTTTTTATGCCATTTGAGCACATGGGCTGTTTCCCGCCGCACTCCGCCATTTTGTCTTGTACATTTTGTAAATTAACTTTTTACGTTTAAAACTTGGATGTTCAGCGTGCGTTGTATTTTAACTTAGTAACACTTGTTTAGCTTCATTACTTTTACCCATTTTATCATTGCACGCCACCGTACTTAGATATGTTTTATGATATTGTGACTTTACCACGTCTGCTCCAATCTTCGTGGTTGCCATATAACTTTGCTCATATTTTTATAACACACGTACATAGAGATTTTTACAGATTAACTTTTATTACTTGCGTTGTTTTTAAAAGTGAACAGATGACATTTTTACTTCATACTTGCGTTGTAAGATCACTGTGAGGTTTTGTCACTCATTCAACTCATCCAACTACAATATATATATACCACCATGAGGCGTAGCGAGCGTCACCGAATAGCACCACTGGTTTTTACTCCAACTCCCAAGGAGAACTGTCCAAGACCAACCACGAACCTTAACTCAAACACAGCTCTTGTAACCTCTACAACAAGTCGTGCACAGAATCGTACAACCACATCGAAATCGGTTCCTTATACTAAAAACCCAAGGAAAGCCGCACAACAACAAAAATAGAGGCAGCAAATAGAGAACATCCGATATGTATAGAACATAAACATGGTAACATTGTCATTGACTTTTCGGCTGCAGCATATGAGTATTTTAAACATACCTTATTAGAAACACTACACACATCCCAGTATGAAATAATTGTCGCGGATAAAAGGGACAGTAAACAATATGTGATGGAGGAGTCACTTTCTGTACTAAACGAAAGCAAATTGCAATTGTTTCGTGTTAACTGCTACAACACATCGTCCAGAGTGTTAATAAATGGGAAAAATCAACACCTTTTCCTTACATCTATACCTCCGTGTATTCTTAACAAACTTAGTGATAAATCTGGGTTATTGGAATTAAATAGGAACATAAAAGAAACTTTCGAACAATATTTGACTGTGAACAATACAAATACACATTCAACAATGAATGTACCACCTAGTACAACAAAGTACAGTGATAACTTAAGTCAAAGTAGTCAAACTGCCAGTTCTGCTACCCATCAGACAATATCAACAACTCAAAATCACTGCGACTCAAAAGACACGAACACAAATTTAAAAGTCATATGTGACAATGCCACCTCTAATGACTCAAATACGTAATCAGATGAAATAGAAATTAGATATATATGTAGCATATGCGAGAAATACTGTTCAGACGATGCTGTAGAATGTTGTAATTGCCTTCAATGGTACCACTATGAATGTCAAGACTTATCTGACGTTGAGGTTGAACTTTTAGAGGGTAACAATAATCAGACTTATCGATGCTTAAGCTGCGAACATGTGCAAGACTTCGTAGACTTAGAAGTATCAGTCAGAGACAGTGTGGCTGAAATAGATCAATTGACTAACAAGACCGTTCCACCCACCATAGACAAGTGCCAAACTAACACACATGTCAGACAGGAGGAAACTTATGTGAAAACACCTATATCATCAGTACAATCTTCACAAACCTCATCCCAACAAACTAGGTCAGATATAATAACAGTAAGTTCAGAAAAATCATCAACGCAGATCATGAGCACTGCGGCAAGTAATAAAGAGCCTGCTAAGTCTAAACAGCCTCGTGAAAAGGAAACTCAGCTAACGAAACTAGAGACAGACTTAACACAAACTCCTACAACATCAGTACAATCTTCACAAATGTCATCCCAACAAACCAGATCAGATATAATAACAGTAAGTTCAGGGAAATCATTAACGTCGATCATGAGCACTGCGGCAAGTATTAAAGAGCCTACTATCACTAAACAGCCTCGTGAAAAGGAAACAAAGGTTAAGAAACTAGAGTCAGAATTAACACAAACTCAACGACAACTTGTTACAGCTAGATCGTATATTGCTAATCTATAACTGAAAAATAAAGAATTAGAAGACTCAAATAGACTTCTGAAAACAAAACTATTATTAACTGAGGACCTAGTTAACTTAGAGCAAAATCGTACAACTCAGCGTCCAAATAGAGACCAATATATGCCTCCTAAGGAAGAAAACACAGAATCCACAATGGTACTACGAACAAAGACTACATCAAATGGAACATGAAAATATACGCATAAACGCTCGCCTTGACAAACTCGAGATACTCGGATCAATTAGTCAACAAAATCAAATATCTACCTCAAATACTAGGAGAAGAAGAAATAGGAATCGCTCAAAGAAAAATGTAAGCGATCCGTCAGTTTATACTGAAAATGCTGTATCTGGCCAAAGTAGTAACGAGTCTTTATCAGATAACCATCAAAGCAGTAGACTTCACGGTAAGAAGTTCTTCGAGATGTCCTGCACGACCTATTAATAGTAACATTGACAACTAGCCACTTATCTTTTTTACGGATGGCAACTCCGCATCCTCTCAATCCACCATGGACTACCAACATGAACCTAAACACTAAGTTGAACCAACAGATGCCACATGTACAGCAAATACATACACCAATCTACATATTACCTCATACAACATCGAAGGCTTTCGCTCAAGCAAACTTTATTTAGAAAAGATAGCAAAACGATCCGATATTATTGTTATACAGGAACATTGGCTGCACAACTTTGAGAAACATGAACTTCAAGAATTTTTGACCGATTTTATTTGTTTAGTTAAATGTTCTGATGATAACGAACCTATTGTTCCATATCAACGCCCAAGAGGGAAAGGGGGAGTGGCTATTTGTTACAAAACTACTATTGGAAAGATTGTTGAGGAAAAGCAAGATGGAGGAAACCGTGTTGCAACCATTAAAATTTTAGCAGAACCAAAACCATTACTAATCGTTGGTACATATATGCCTTGTCGTGGAACAAAAACGTCAGAAACAGATTTTACTGAAGCTTTAGACGAAATAAGTGAAATTGTATGTAAATATGAACAATCTTGTAACATCCTGTTAGCTGTTGATTTGAATGCTGCATTATTAAAGGATACGCCTAACTCAAGGGACAAGAAACTTTTATCTTTTATCGATGTACATAGTTTTAATAATGTTGGTCACTTGAGAAAAGTCTATACATATCATCATCATAGTGGGAGTTGTAGTACTCAGATAGACTATATATTGCAAAACCATAAAGATGTGATTACAAGATATATTACATTTCAGCGGGAGGCTGAAAACTGTTCAACTCATGATCCCGTTCATGCTATTGTACCTATAATCTTAGATTTTAAAACAGAGGAAGATGACGTATATACCATTCCACATAGGATAAACTGTGATAAAGTTGATATTTCACGATATGAAGATACTGTCACTAAAAACTTGTCAATTTTAAATACTAATGACTATAAGCCATCCACTACTAATATTAACATGCTCACAGATTATATGTGTAGAACTTTAGATGATGCAGCAAAAGAATGCTATCCAATAAAACGTAAAAGAAAAAAAAGGAAGAAGAAGCGAATATGGTCTGAATATATTAAAGATATGAGTCAGTTTAGCAAGAAACAATTTTGGTTATGGAAACAAGCTGGTCGCCCGAGAGAAAGTGACAATACATTTTTTATTAACATGAAAGTGGCTAAAAAGAATCTGAGATCTGCACAAAGACAACAAGAAGCATGCCTACGTAAAAATCGATATGATGACATTATGTCTGCAAATGAGAGGAACCAAAAATTATTTCACAAGTTAGTAGCGGACCAACGCAAAGATGGTACTGTCAAAACAACACACCTTATATTACACGGAGAACAGTTAACATCAGATAAGGATATTAGAGAAGGTTGGGCAAACTACTTCAAGGAACTATCTACTCCTGTCGTTGGGCAAAATGCTGACCTAAAGTATAACACTCAAGTAACATTAGACCGTATCTTAATTGGGGATGTATTAAAGTCATCTAACGAAGAATCTATTGTTGTCGATTTTAATGAAGTTGAAGAAACAGTTACATCTCTAAAGAATGGAAAAGCTGCTGACTGCATGAACATTACAAGTGAACATCTTAAAATTGGTGGCTCCGCCTTGATATATACACTAACATCCCTAATCAACATGATATTTGAAGTCTGTAAAATACCAGATCTCTTTAGACTTGGAATTGTCACTCCATGCTATAAAAGAAAAGGTAAACTGATATCTGATCCAAATTCATACAGGAAAATTACTGTTACTAGCACAGTTGGGAAAGTAACGGAAAAACTTCACTTAAAACATTCTAGTCATCCCCTGGATATAGCACAAAATCCGCTTCAAAAAGCATTCACTAGAGGTACTTCAAATAGCCACGTGGCAGTTATTATCACTGAACTTATAGCTGAATCGAAAGATGAAAACTCTCCGTTAGTTATTGGATTTCTGGACGCTCAAAAAGCTTTTGATGTTCTTAGTCATGACTCTGTTATACGTATATTACATCTTGCTGGAATAATGGGGGGAAAATGGAATATTATCAATGAATGGTATAAGGAACTTATATCCTGTGTTAAATGGAAAGGAAACTACTTTAGAAAGTTGGAAGAAAACCAGGGAATACGTCAAGGTAGCATCTGGTCACCCACCGCATACAAGGCATATATCAATCCTATGCTGAATCTGCTACATGAACACCGTCTTGGAAGTTTTATAGGAAACATCTACTGTGGTACACCAACTGTTGCAGATGATGTCTGTTTAGCTGCTGGCAATGCCCATGAACTACAAGCCATGTTATCAATCCAAGTAAACTATGCAAACAGGGAAAACTATACGATAAGTGAAACCAAATCTGTCGTAGTTCATTTTGGTACAAGCCGTGATAAGGAGGATGTACATATTAATAACAATGTCTTAACAACAGATTACAAAGCAACACATCTTGGAATTGTTCGAGACAGCAACTCAAAATACTCCTCAAAATTTGTGGTAGAAGAAAGAATTAGCACTGCAAGAAAGACCTCGTATGCACTAATGGGTGCAGGATTACATGGTCTAAATGAGCTCAACCCAAAAGTTTCACTACACATCATACGTATATATGTTATTCCTAGACTTATATATGGTTTAGAAACAATCCGTATTACCACAGCTGATCTCACTGCCATTAACATGTATTTTAAAAAATGATTGAAACAAATTCAACATCTACCGGAGAGAACCTCGAACGCCGCAACTTATTTACTATTTGGGCTGATCCCGATTACTGGGGAAATACATAAAAGGGCATTAACAACTTTTGGAAACATTATTAGAGATTTTGGAACTGTTGAATATGAATTAGCACATCGCCAATTAGCCGTCAAGTCTAAGAAGTCACATAGCTGGTTTATACTGGTATCAGAAATTCTTGAGCAGTATGGCTTGTCATCTTCCCACGATCTCTTACTGAATCCACCTGGGAAATTAACATGGAAGAACACAGTATACAGGGCAGTGGATCAATACTGGGAAAACAAACTGAAGGAAGATGCATATACTAAAAGCACTTTGAAATATCTCAATATCAATAATATGGAAATTAGGAAGGCACATATGGTATGGGAAGCACCTGGATATGAAACTATGTCAGTATCAAAAGCCATGATTAAAGTAAAACTACTACTTGGAGTCTATATACTACAATCAAATCGCCATAAATTTAATAAGTATGAAGTTAGACCTGACTGCCCGCTGTGTAATAGGGGAGAGGAAGACCGTGAACACTTTGTAGTCATCTGCTCTAAGCTGATGGATGTACGCCAAAAATTTATCACTGCTTTAAAGACCATTTTATATACTAGTATACATTATAATCTGTGTGATACCATATTTAGTGACACTAATACACTAACACAGCTTATATTAGATTGCACGGCTCTGGTATATATCCCGCATAGTCTGCATATACCTATAGAGAACATTAGTAGAGGCTTATTATATGCTTTGCATGCTGCTAGGTGCAGTTTTCTAAAGATTATTTGATAAGTGAATGAACGGTTTTAGGCATTCTACTGATCTTTACCACAGTGGAATTCACTGTCGTGTACCCGAGTAGGATCTGTGTTTTCACTGTCGTGTACCCGAGTAGGATCGGTCTTTTCACTGTCGTGTACCCGAGTAGGATCGGTCTTTTCAAGATGGCGACACATCCAAAAGAAAAAGAATGGTCTCTAATTTAAGCACGTTTCAAGCCATTTAATCGAAGGATCCAGCCTAAACTCATTGTTAACACAACAGTCTGATTACAGGGAACCCTCGATCTTCCCAATTTTGTATCTTGGCCAGACCCATTTTGTACATTTCGTTTGAAACCTTTCTCGATTTGTGACACGATGATCAACCCCCCAAAAACACGTTTTCTCTCTTTTCCCGTGACTTATGTCGGCAATGTCATACCCAGACAGTAACTTCCTGGCTGGGGAGGGCTCCGCATTACGTTTATTATGTGGAAAGTGATGAAAAACTGGAAATATCAGTCGCCGAAAGTTTGTTTACGTCTAGGATCGGACACGGTCTTTTTTCGTTAAATTTGTTCGGGAGTGGACATGATAATTGACGTAATTTTGGTTTGGATCGGTCTAAATTTGGTAGGGATCGGTCACGAATATTGGAATCATGAGATGGATTACAAACATACGATGACAATTATCAGAGTTAATATAAAGTTAATAAAGTTATACTTAATGTCACTAAACGAATCGATATATCAAGATATTAAATCAAATGGCATTTTTGTAGGTACATGTGCTACTATATATTGAGCATATGAAGCTGCCCTTCCTCAGATCGTAATTGAACATTGTTGTACCTGTCATAAAGACGAAAAATTGAAGATAAAGGCATTAGAGTTGAATCCGACAGTGCAAATAAAAAAAAATCAGAAAAGGAATGCAAATAGAACATCAGAAAAAGAATGCAAATATAAAAAAAAAAACAGAAACAGAATGTAAATAAAAACATTATGCAGGAAAATAATGCAAATAAAACATCAGAAAAAGAATGCAAAATAAACACTTATATACGTATATTATAATTGGTGGATTTAATATTCATATCTATATAATACCGTGTATTCACTTTAACTCCTATAAATGACGTTACGCCAGCGATGCCTTTATCACTTTTATACACAATATAACAGATCGACAGATCGCAACTGATGCCTTCATCGCCCATACACTGGTATGAAATAAGATTAACAACAAAAATCAGTAGGACGATGGACGAGGGATTTATTAGATATATACCGGTAATATTCTATCATATCATATTGCAAAACTCATGTTTTTCAATATCCACCAAGAAAGCTCTTCCCCGTACCAACGGCCACGGCACGCTCAGGCAAAAACAGAGATAAACCATTTTATATGGAAAAAGCTCTGGAAACCTGTGTTCTCAAGCAAAAATACCTTTCGACAGACCGTCTGCTAGGGACAACGCGAGAACTTGCGTTGATTTTGAATATGTGGAGCTTTCCTTACAAAAATAATAACAAAATTATTTCTATCTATACAATTAAGAATTAAAATGTTCTTTAGAAAACAAACAAATACCGAATAACTCCAATAACCCATAAAGTAAAATGAACTTTGACATGTACACCATGGAACGGCGGCTACAAATGACTCTACCTGTACAAACTAATTTAAATACCTCTATCGGGTCCACCCGATTGGTCCCATTCACGGAAAATACCGTTAATACATACATTTTCCCGCTATTACTACCGAACCGCGGGAAAATTCATGTATTCACTTGAACTCCTATAAATGACGTTACGCCAGCGATGCCTTTATCGCTTTTATACACAATATAACAAATCGACAGATCGCACCTGATGCCTTCATCGCCCATACACTGGTATGAAATAAGATTAACAAGAAAAATCATTTTGCCGACTAGCCCGCCGAGTACGATAGAAAACTTTCAAATATAGGGGGAACCGATGAAGTAGAAAACTACAAACCAAGATTTGTATATACTTGCAGCCTTTTGTCAACTGAATCGACAACATATCCATCTTTACTACTGTCACTTTTCCAGCGACCATGCCTCTTACATACCCTGTCATTGATATCAGAATTGGCTGCTGCTGTCGCTCCATCCGATCTCATAGAGTGCAGACCAAGTCTTAATCCTTTAGAAACAAGTCTCAATCTAGAAACAATACTCTCCCTGGCTGCTGTATAACTTATCTTTTTATTTTTGTAAATCAACTTGCAAGTACCTTTAGAACGAAAAAAATAGGCCTAAATATGTAAAAATCTGAATTCACACCAGACAACTCAACATATCTATTAAACATAGAAAATGGACAAGCGATAGTTTCGCCCTTAGCAATCAAAACCTCGTTCCCATTACGATATTGGTCGGTCTTACTTTTGCGAATAAAAAGAAATAAATAATCACACTCAATCTTTACATTGCTGCATAAAAGAGAACTGACTTCATCAAAACGTAAAAACCCCACAAAGCTCAACAAAATCATAGTAAGATCTCTTACAACCAACAAATCATTATTACCTAAGTACATATTACAAAGTTAAGCATCTCAATTGAAACAGGATCTTTTTTCTGTTTCAAAGGACGAACAGCCCTCTTGGCAGATTCTTGCAAAGACACTATATAAGAATTGTTAGTTGGATCGTTCTTATTACACATCCCATGTACCCATTTAATACTGTATATTATAGAGTTTATTGTATTGTGTGTAGCTCCAGAGTCCATCAAATGTGTAATAAAAAGAGCAATCTGTACTGGCTGAGCTGGCAAAACATCGAAACCATGTTTCTTTGCGAAAGAAGACCAACGGTTAAAAGAATAATAAGATTTTGCAGTATTGTCACTTCTAGAGTTAATAATGTAATTTGACATATGTTCTATCAAAACATTGAGTTCTGGAACATCAGTAACACCAGTTTTCTGTACATCATCCTTAATTTGGTCACATAAACGGATGCCTACAAAATCAGAAATTGAACAATAATAAATAACAAGTTCATGGCTCGAAATGCAAAGCTAGAAAATTAAATGTCTGATGCGGCTCTAAATACGCCGTTTCTACTTCTCCCTCTGTGTGTTATGTTATCACCTTTGAAAACCTTGACATTCTTTATAAATGCCCTGAACTTAAAACCAGTATGTATAATTGGCCAAAATGGAGCCGATTTCCACTCCGGGACTAATAATGTACCCGTAGCGTTCTCTCTTATCAACTTGTTTACAGTTTCTGTGACTAGACATGGAGGTGGAACTAACCAGTTATTATCTGATGACCAACTGAACCTAAACGCATCTATGCCGCTATTTCCGCTGCACCAAAATTTTGAATTAAAACTATCAGATTTTCTGTTATAGTTAGTTACAAAACGGTCGAAGGTATGCGGACCCCATTCTTCATCTAATAACATAAAAACCCATGTCTGTATACCCCAGTCATCGCAGTCGTTCATTCTACTAAGGCTATCAGCCTCTTTGTTACTCTCTCTTGGTATCCATTGTGATGATACCGAAATATCATTTTCTACACAAGTCTCCTGAATATCATGTAAATAAGTTTTCTTACTACCTACCCTTAGTATGGTTTCTACGTTTTTATTATCTGTATATACTTTCAAGCTCATTCCTATTAAACTTTCAGCATTACTCTTTAACACCCGATTTACTGCTTCTAGTTCTCTCCAAGTAGAACTCATACATGCCTCTGATGCATCCCATGCACCATATACTTCACCTAACATCGATTTCCCCTGCCTCTCTGGCTATATATCCACCATAGCCAACCCCGGAGGCGTCCGAAAACATGTTTGCCTTACATGCTTCAACAGTCAATTGACTAAAATATGAACCTTCAGCGTTCATTTTTTCTATACTTTCCAACCAGAATCTGAGTTCACCTTCTGCTTCATGAGTAAGCCATATAGATGAATCCCAAGATAACCTATCCAATACGCAATCATAAGCGTATCTAGTCCTTAGCCTTACCGACTTGCCCAACACAGCTTGTGTTGAAATAAGCTGTCCTATCACTGAAGCTAGTAATCTAACAGGAATCACTCTGGTAGTTTGCAGATTACTACAAATGTATCGTAAACAAGAAAGAATCTTATCAATTCTGTCTTGAGTAACTCGAATTTTTCCCACGACAGTATCCCATATCAAACCTAGCCAAATACTCGCTTGTACTGGATTCCAGTTAGACTTTTCCTCGGCAATAATAAAGCCAAAATTAAAGAGATCATTTTTTACTGCCAGACTGACCTCGTTACATTTCTCAAATGTGTCAGCCCCACCCATTCCGTCGTCAAGATACATTATAATTCTAATGCTCTTTGATCGCCAGTATTTAATTAGTTCCCTTAGAACCTTTGAAAAAATAAAACCTGCTGTTGCCAAACCAAAACATAAAACATTAAACACGTATATAGTACTTGGATTCCCATTGAAAACCTAAGTACGTTTTATCCATAGGATGTATCATAATATGGTGATATGCTGACTTGAGATCATAGGAAAACAAAAAATCTCCTTTGTAAAACATTTGTCTAGCTACAGTAGCATCTTCATATTTATATTTGAATTGATATAAATGTGGATTTATATGACGACAGTCTAATACCAATCGCAGCTTAGTTTTATTTCCTGCTACAGTTAATGGATTAACGACGTGTGGTTTTAATTCTACCCTAGAAATGCACCCTTTCATCAATAATTTGTCGATTTCATCTGAAATGAAACTTTTATTGTCCTTAGCTGACCTGTTATTATCTAACGAAATGTTTATAGGTAGTGTTTTAATTGGCAACTTGTAACCTTGATCTATGACATTTAAAATGTACGGATTCGCCTCGATGCTTTTCCATTTGTCAATATGATTTCTCAAGCTATTGACAGGAGTTACTATGACAGATTTCAGTTGTAATGAATTATCCGTTTGACTACTAAAACTAAATTCAAACTTATTATTATCTGAAATATACTTATCTTATCACTCTTCTTGAGATCAGGACATTCCTGCTTCCAGTGACCCTTTACTCCACAATTGAAACATCTGCCTGGTTTCTGTCCTTGTGTAAATTTATCTGTTGCAAGTGTACCATAAGGGTGTGTTCGTTTCGTCTTCTTCGATTTCTCAGCTTTCACTTTTCTTTCTGCTCTTGACTCGGCCTTAAACAACTTTTTCTCGTCGTCCGAATCATCTGCAAGCGGGTTTGCTTCGTACTCCTGTACCACTCTCCATCCAAGTTCCGAAGAATCTGCGATTTTAATTAATTTCTGTCTATGATTAAGAAGACTCATACCTTCTGCGAGTTTTTCCTTTGCTTTCGAAATTCCCTCCTGTGATGGGTTGTTCATATCCAACACGTTATCAGCCTCTTTGATTTTGCTTAAAATTTTGTTGTTGTGTTTAAATTGTTCCTAGTTTCCTCGGCGTTTGAACTTATGTCCGTCCGACAGCGTCGCTTCAATTTTTGTAATTTGTGTTTCTGCTAGCCTCTGTTGCTGGTCCTGCACCTTTCCCATTTCATTAGAAATTAAATCCTTCAACTGAGACATTAATGAATTTTGACTTTCAGTCACAGCGTTAACAACTTCATGCCTAATGTGTTGTTGAATGTCGGCGTCCATTTTTGACATGTACACCATGGAACGGCGGCTAGAAATGACTCTACCTGTACAAACTAATTTAGATACTTCTATCGGGTCCACCCGATTGGTCACATTCACGGAGCATACCGTTAATACATACATTTTCCCGCTATTACTACCGAACCGCGGGAAAATTCATATATTCACGGATTGAACATACACAGGAGATATATATATTCATACTGTGGTTCTCCAGAAAGCGGAGGAAACTTCTATAACAGAACAGAACAGATGCAAGGATGCGAAATGTTCTTGGCATTACAAGAGGCTCCACTGACTAGCCCATCCGAAATATCAATGTTGACTGTCAATTCATTTTCCGGTCATACAGCTGTTTTATATACTTTATGTAGTCGCACTGCGTGACCAGTTGAAGCAGGTGCTCTCTACAATTATTTGTTTCACCTCAGGAATAGCATCTCCAATAACCAGATCGACTATCTTAATGTTGTCTGTTGTTGCCAGTTCATATATATTAACCTATCATTATACTCAACTACTGGTATGTTGTAGCAAAGAATAGTAGTCGCATGCAGTGGATAATTTGAATCTTTAATTTGTTATTAATAAATAATGCCACAAGGTGGATGAATATTCCTCTGTTTACTGTTCCAGAATATTACGCCTCCATGTCCTGTGCATCTGAATATGACACTAAGAGTTCTGATAAACTATTCTGCTAGATCTGTGCCACCTTCAGCAGTCCTTCTGCAAGTTCAGATTTTTCCATCCACGTTTCTACCATTTCATTTAGTGAGTTGTACTGTTCTTTAAAAATTCCTAAATTCTCAATAATGCAATATTCATTTATACAAGGAACATAGAGCATTAACAATTCTCTTAAATAATTGTCTATCTTTTTTTGTTGTTGTATTTAGCTGATCTGAGCATTTTGTTTCTATTTCCCAAGAAACAAGCAGTAGACAATTTAATCATTTGTGTCTTCACCTGGATCATCAATTTTGTCTCAATATCTGTCATCAATAAAATTATCCTCTATTGTTTATTGGTTAATGAGCTGGGCTTGGATTTTATTGATAAAAACAAAGCATTCGCTCTATCTTTCCTGTGCGAAGTATATTACTGCTTGGTCATATGTGGCTGAACTAATTCCCAATAGCTTTAACCGGCCATGGGTATAGCTATCTTTACCTCTAGCTTTTCACAAGATCTGCTCAACAGCTTACTCTCATCTCTTTGTCTATTGCTGATATAGGAAACAATATACAATGTGCATGCATATTCATCAAGTATATGTTGTATATTATGACTTGGTTGATGAAACATGTATGTTAGTAGTTGATATGTATAGCGTCCATGTCTCTAATGTGAAATATTGTTTTCCGAGTATTCCCAATCTTATTCAAATTAAATCTCCAACAGAATATACCAATGGGGTAATCAGAAGGAGTTGATTGTAGGACAGACCACTGCCCAATGGCCAAAAGAATTAATAAGACCAACAATGGTCTACAAAACACCACATAGAACACTAAGGTAATCAGAAGGAGTTGATTGTAGGACAGACCACTGCACAATGGCCAAAAGAATTAATAAGACCAACAATGGTCTACAAAACACCACATAAAAACTAAAAGATTGAGCAACACAAACATCACTTAAAACTGTGGGTGAACTTATGTGCCACTAAAGGGTAAGTAGTTCCTGCTTCATTAATGGTTACTCTTGTTAAAAACCTGATGATAAGCCTTTGAAGTGGACAAGTTTGTGACTATGAACATATTCGTTATCATCTGCAACACATATCTCCGTCACGACAACAGTAAAACTTTCGAAGTGATGACTTCAACTTATCCACTAGAGACCCTTTGTTCATTACATTAGCACCAACGTTCAATCAAGGAAATCCTTATAGGAACCACAAACTCTGGAATATCGTATCAACAGAGAGATATATACATGTACTCCTTACTCCTACAGCATATCCTTTGTCATATTAAAGTATCGTTCATAGTCGGCACTCACTGTCAATTTTTAAGTGTATGTCAAGGTATGAAACAGACCTAGCTGTATCTTAGGCCATACAAAGTTAATTTCTTGGTTCTCAGGCCCGCCCGCATGTGGAAATTCGTCGCCGCATTGCCGATTTTATTGCAAAAATAGTAAAAAAAATAATTTAAATGCGGTAGCGCTGTCCATACGGAAAAAACAACCGCATCCGTTTTTCTCTTATATCGCGTGGTCGGTGAAACGCTTTAAAACGCATCATGCTTAAATGAGATTTAAAGCATCGTTATGACAATGTGTAAATAAAAAACGTGTTTCCGTTCGACATTTAGACAAAATGTCAATCGTTTCTGTGCAAATTCGGCACAAATGTTTGCCAGTTTTACCAGGAAACATAATAGGGGGCTTCTCCGAAGCTTGTACCTTATTGGAATTGTTTACGGAGATAAAAAATGGTACGTTGGGACCAGCGGATTGGACGTTTCCATAAAAATTAACTAACCACTTGTGATGTTTCTGCCACCATCGGAAGAAATAAAATTGAAATTTTCAATAAAGTAATGAAAAGATTTATACATTGCCATATTTTTCACAAAAAAAAAGAAGAAAAAATGCCTCCCTCATCACTTTTTACAGCAGTAAAAGGATAAAAAAAAAATGCCGCCCTCCCTCATCAATTTTGACAAAAAAGGGCCTGAGAACCAAGTAATTAACTTTGCATGGCCTTAGATGTCCTTTATTTGAAGTCTAGATGCGATCACCTTATTTACCAAATTTGGAATTATTTAGAGAAAGGAAAGTATCTATGTAGTGGGCTAGCTTCGTTTAGATTTTTTCGAGAAACTCCTGAATGAAATCTGCTTCGTATGCATCAAGAAACATAGAAGAGGAATGCCGACCACAAACATCATACATGCAAAGTTTGCTTTCAATTAGCCCAGTAGTTTCAGACGAGAAAATTTTTCAAGTTTCAGACAAAACTAGAAATTGCTCATGTTGGCCATGTATTTTTTCTCGCTTGATCAAGATGAACAGAGTATTTGTATAAAACAAATATCATCTCTGCTAAGTTTGGTCCCAATCAATCTGATTAAAATCATATTCTCATCTTGCTCCCGTTTTCTAATTTGTCGCTGCGTGAGAATCTGATGAAACGCCGTAGACATCCTTGTGTCAGTGACCTAGGGTCAATGAGTGAATTGATCAATTAGATTTCCGCTTTCAGGATCTTGAAAGTAATTATGGCAATCTGATTGGTCAATTCACTCATTGACCCTAGGTCATTTCATCAGATTCTCACGCAGCAACATATCAGAAAACAGGAGCAAGATGAGAATATGATTTTAATCAGATTGGGTCCCAATAGGATTAATTATTTCAGAGTAGTATATCAAAATGTGAAAAATAAACAATGCTAACCTGGACACCACTGACGCAGATGCAAAGTGATGGCAATAGCTCACACATGACCTTTTGCATCAGCTGAACTAAAAAGAAGGATACCAAATGGGGCAAACTTATCCTTTTGTCCAGGTATTCTACATTAAAAATAAATACTTTTAATGGTAAAAAGTTTTATTTCTCATAATAGATAAGCACTATGAATATCAAGCAGCCAAAAGTAAAATTAACATCATCTTAAGATTGATCAGCATATATCCATTCAACAATCACTCATAAAAATATTCCATGGTAAATGTACTGGTTTAAATGGCTGAAAGACAATTTCTCTCTATCTGACTATATCACTTGTACTGACACACCAGCCCTTAAATTTGAACATACATGTATATAAAATGAATAATAATATATATATAGTGTTTCTATTCATAATACATGTATACCAAATTAAATGATATACAATTTCCTTAAGCAAACTTTGTTTGTGAACAAACTGGAAAAATGCTAATAAAAGTAGCAATGGTTAAGATAAAAATCAAACAAATGTGTCAATATAGTTAAAAACTTCATGGGAAAGTTCTGAACGTCACAGTAAATTTGTATATAAGGCAGTATAATATTATTTTAACCCGACATCCCAGACTTATTAGAGGCAAACACTTTTGGTTTGGCCTTTTCTTTAGCTTCTTTAGCCATTTCTGTTGCCTTTCGGGCTGTCTCTTTAAATTTATCTTTTCCTGTAACAGCTTGCAGTGTAGCCGGAATTACTACATTTGAAGGAAAAAGTTTTTCTAAAATCATGATAAACCCTTCCTGTGTTTTTTTGGCATCTCGTTTAGCTTTTTCATAGCCATAGAGCTCAATAGCTTTACCAAATCCAAATATTGTAGACTTATTCCAGTATGACTTGTCTTGTAGAACTTTACAGCTGCTCTCTGGATCTACAGTATATACACATTTCTCCACAACATTCTGAAAAACAAATGACAAAATTTTAAGTTGGTAATATGTTAACAGTTTGTGGTTCTTCATATTGTAGTTGTTACAGTTTTACTTCTTAAATTCACCAGAATATGCAAATACTGTTCTTATATAAATCAGCAAAAATGTTTTTCTAATATTCTTTTTGGCACTGACCTACAGCTAGCTATATCCAGTCAAACATGATCATGTGGTCAACTCTAGTAAGCAGTCACCTGTATTTAAAGGTCACACTTTTCTTGTCCTGTCATATAAATCATCATATGAATTGAACCTTTTAAGAGGTCACCTGCCTTAAAAGACCACTTTTTATTTGTCCCAAAAGTGACCTTTAAATACAGGTTTGACTATATCGGTATAGCACATTTTATATCTCAATAGACTAATAGGTTCTTACATGAGTCCCTATTGAAGATCTGGGATTTCTTCCACGAGGGCGAGAAATTCCGTCTTTTCACGAGTGGAGCGTAGCGGAACGAGTGGAAAGATGCTGAATTTCTCTCATGAGTGGAAGAAATCCTAGATCTTCAATAAGGACGAGTGCAAGTACCTGTTTCTTCCACTTCAACTTAAAAACAAAGCATGTCGATTTCATTCATTCATTCGCATGTCAATGTCATGTTTACTACACAAAATATTACAATGCCACATGCAATGCAGTAAATACACACTTATTTAAAACCACATTAAATCTATTAGGGGAAATCAGTTAAAATTCAGGTAAAATTGATACCGGTATTTGAAGCTTTTTAAGATCTACTAAGACGACAATTTATATTACTACAGCAGTCATAGAAGCAGACTATTGATTATACTCGACCGATTTGTTTGGCTGACAATGCCATGTAAGACAAGGTCACATGCAGCTGTCTTTATGGCTTGTCTTACATAGGAAACGCATCAAACCGGAAGAAAATGTTAATCCATGTATGATGTATAAATAACATCATTCTGTAATTATTTTATTTGAAAAGTCAAAATGCATTAACTGTATAAAATCTCCTGGTCACCAGGCTTGTGTGTAGCACAAAAGGCTCTAGATAAATACTGGTTCAAAGCTGACCACCAACAGGACACTCATAAAATATTGTTTGGAGCTTGAATGTCATATTAGCTATGTTCTTTATTCTAAAGTTTTAACTTGACATTGTAGAATAAACACAATATACAGTATAGTCAGAGACATACATTTTGTGTAGCGTGATAAATCAGTTATAGACCTATCACTCTTCTTAGTGATACTCATATATCTTTTGCTCTGTTCCATCTTTTTACTTGTAACACTCTAAATACAAAAGAAATTTTGAAGATAAATTAAACAGAATAAAAGATATATCAGCATCACTAAGATAAGTGATATGTCTATCACAGTGATTTATCATGGTATGTCTTTGACTGTATCGTATATACCTTTTCTCTGGATATAAAATTTACTTGTACTCGGCACAGAACAGGTATGAAAATGATTGGAATACCTCTTATTTCTTACTGTTTCTAAGCCTCGTACAAACAATTTTAATATTCAAAGATGTATCGGTATGTATATTCTTTATTTGCCCACTTTTTTTTTACAGTGAAAACCTAGTTTTATTTACATTATTAATTTAAATACAAGTCAGTTATATTTGACATAATCATGACAATGTGCTTATCATTTATCAAATGAACCTTCTTCAAAGATACCAAGGGATTTGTATTTACAAACTTACCACAAACCAATTCATATTAATGTTTCTTGTATATGTTGTGATGGTCTTTTTCAACGGGTCAACAACTGACTCTTCAATTATAGTGGTCACATACCACTTTGGACCATTTCTACCCCAGTTTGGTACATGATACTTTTTTGTTAAAAGACGTTTCGTAAACATTTTCTCTCCAACTATTTTTCTTGATACAACATCTTCTGTCAACACATGTTTGCTGCAAAAATATGATTTAAAATGCATTTTCAACAAAAACAAAAGAAAATAACTTTTTAAACATTTTTAAAATTTTCTGCAGGTACAAAAAATGTTTTTGTCTATCATTGCACAAGAACATTTTAGCAGATCAAAATATTCATAAAAAAATACTAAGAGTCAGTCACTCAAACTAAGGTAGTTTAAACAAAATAAACATACAAGTGAAAAGTACAAGCACCATCGATATCAGAGACAAACAAGACCAATAAATGTACATGAAATACATAAAAATCTCATTAAAATCAACAACTGCCTATATATACTGTGTCTATATATTACTTTACAATTTATAAATCTTGATAGTTTTTACAAGATATGAACAAGAAAACTGAAGCAACATACTGTAGTCAAACCTGTATATACAGGGCACTCGGGGGAACTGAAAATGTGGCCTTTATCAGCAGCTGTCCTTTATATACAGGTTAAAATTATATGCACCATTCATTAATGGGAAATATGAGGACAACCTTTCACAGACATGTTTGTTATACAGAGGTGCCCTTTAAGACAGGCTTGACTGTATTTGTCAACTACACTGCAATCACCAAAATGTCACAGAAACAATGTACATGTATAATGATCTTTTCTGAGATGTAAAACTATGTTTTACCACAAAATATATTGGACTTTACCTTTTAGGGTTTGGATATCTCTGCCAAAGTCCAATTGCAATCTGGTCCCAGCTATAGTTGTATGATAGTACAGTGTTAAAGAATTTCATGATGGTTTCAAGAAAGTGGAATTTCTGTTAAGTATTATATACATGGAATGCATTCTACAAAATAAGAAAAATGATTTAAAAAATAAAAAGATTTAGTCTATCTTTTATTGGAAGTCCCAATTTTGACTAGATAGTTTTCAGTCATAATTGTTTTTATTTTATACTTCAGAAATTTAATCTGTACTTGTTCAAATTTTTATTAATACACAAGTTACTTCCCTTGCAGAAAACATTAATTGATTTACTATTTAATATGTACCCATAAATCCTAAAATAACACTACTATTGCTATTTATTTTAAAAAATAGTCTGTTTTACATAGATCTGCAAATTATCCGCACAATATACATTTTGTATAATGTATTAATTAAATTGCATACATTACAAGCACTTGATATTCTTATAGGAATTGAAGATTGCTCATTTTATGCCAATTTCAACAAAATTTCAGCAGCATTGTGGGACTCCCACATACACTTACTGGAGTCAGTTTTATTATTATAGGAAACCAGACTACTTTAAGAAAACCTCCAAGATGCTGAAAGTCACTGAAATAACAATGTATATTTTCTTTGGATATCTTAAATAAGCAAAATATCCTTTAAAAATGTATCTAGTGATAACAATATCTACAGTATGCACAGAATTTATCCTGCAATCACATAACAACATAAAGAAAGTATTTATGCATGTATATACATTGTATATAGACAATTGTAAGAATGAAAACTACAATAGATGAACCTACAAAGTATAAGAGTGAGTGATTGTTGTTTAACACCAACTCTGCAATTTTTCAGGTATATCATGGCGAGAACAAATTAATTTTCAATGAGATGATGAGGTCTGCTTTGTACCAGACCAACACGTTGAGATGGATTTTTATAGTGCTAGCTCACTGAAACAAGTCAGCAGATAGACATATCGCCATACTCAGACACATTATCCTGATTCCGAGCCAACCAGTCTTTGCTCATTCTCTTTAATGCTGCGTGCTTAGTGGAGAAGCACCAAGTACCAATTTCATAGTCTTTGGTTCGACCTGACCGGAGCTCGAACCCACGATCTACTGCACTCGAGGTGAGCACGCTAACCACTACGCCACCGATGTGGTTCAAAGTATAAGAACTGAACTTTAAAACAGAAAAGAATTATAATACTAGAGGCTCCAAGGAGCCTGTAATCGCTCACATGGTTTTCAATTTGACTTCAAACTTTAACAGAAAAAGTAAAAACATATACAGTACGGCTGACAGCATACATTGATAAATGCCGAGCATAATCTGGATCGCTGATGGTCTGCTAATTAACCCCAAGGTAATAAACAGGGCCATAAAATACCTGGTCAGTAGTGTCTTGTTGATTTCACAGGTTAGTCACAGGTGATCTACAGGTGACCTGTTTGTGTTACATAACAGGAAATGGGCATACAAAATGTATTTGGATTTCAGTGATTTTGATGTATAAAAAAGGACTTCAATACATTAAACTGTACCTTGAAAATTTGTCAATCAAAGAATATTTTCAAAATTTAATATTTTGTGATAAGCATCAGCTAACAATTAAAAAAAATAATTGAAATGAAATAATAATGTCAAGGTCAAGGTCACCAAGATGTCCGGTCGTGGTTTGACAAAGAGAGTATAAAAATTGGTAAAAGTTGTTTAAAAACGAGGTATTCCAAACAATGAACTATAATATTTGATAGAACATTATTGTAAACAAAGTAAACCAGAGGCTCTCAAGAGCCTGTATCGTTCACCTGGATATAAACATATCCAACTGGTCCTATGTAAAAACTATGTCCTGCAGTGGTAGTCATCTTGGAATTTCGATCAACATAAAAAACACAAAGTTTGTAAAGGACCTTCCAATGATTGATGCACAGTTTAAGTACCGGTTCAATCAGTGCAATAGCTTCAGAGAAGAACATATTTCTGTATTTTCCAACATGGTCCTGTGTTAATACTATGACCTGTGGTGGCAGCCATCTTGAATTTCCGATCGGCATAAAAAAGCCAAAGTTTTTAGAGAACCTTTAAATGATCCTTCCTGGGAAGTTTGGTTTCAATTGTCCATGTGGTTTAAGAGAAAAAGCGTTTTGAAACATTTTTTCCCATAGGGTCCAAAGTTAAACTAAGTCCTGCCGTAGCCGCCATTTTGAATTTCATATCGGAACAAAAAACGTAAAGTTTGTAAAGGACCATCCAATGGACATTCATGTACAGTTTGGCTTTAATCATATTTGTAGTTTCTGAGAAGAAGGCATTTGAACATTTTCCCATAGGGTCCAATGTTAATCTATGTCCTGCGGTAACAGCCATCTTGGATTTCTGATCGACAAAAAAAACATAAACTTTGTAGAGGACCTTGTACTGATCCTTCCTGCTCAGTTTGGTTTCAATTATCCAAGTGGTTTCAGAGAAGAAGCGTTTTGAAACATTTTCCCCATAGGGTGCAATGTTAAACTAAGTCCTGCCGTAGTCGCCATTTTGAATTTCATATCGGAACAATCAACCTACAATTTGTAGAGGACCATCCAATGAACATTCATGTACAGTTTGGCTTTAATCATATTTGTAGTTTCTGAGAAGAAGTCATTTGAACATTTTCCCATAGGGTCCAATGTTAATCTATGTCCTGCGGTGGCGGCCATCTTGGATTTCCGATCGGCATAAAAACAGAAAATTTGTAGAGGACCTTCAAATGATCATTCCTGGGCAGTTTCGTTTCAATTGTCAAAGTGGTTTCAGAGAAAAAGCGTTTTGAAACATTTTTCCCATAGGGTCCAATGTTAATCTAAGTCCTGCCGTAGCCACCATTTTGAATTTCATAGCGGAACAAAAAACCTACAGTTTGTAGAGGACCATCCAATGAACATTCATGTACAGTTTGGCTTTAATCATATTTGTAGTTTCTGAGAAGAAGGCATTTGAACATTTTCCCATAGGGTCCAATGTTAATCAATGTCCTTCGGTGGCGGCCATCTTGAATTTCCGATCGGCATAAAAAACAGAAAATTTGTAGAGGACCTTCCAATGATCATTCCTGGGTAGTTTGGTTTCAATTGTCCAAGTGGTTTCAGAGAAGAAGCGTTTTGAAACATTTTTCCCATAGGGTCCAATGTTAAACTAAGTCCTGCCGTAGCCGCCATTTTGAATTTCATATCGGAACAAAAAACCTAAAGTTTGTAGAGGACCATCCAATGAACATTCATGTACAGTTTGGCTTTAATCATATTTGTAGTTTCTGAGAAGAAGGCATTTGAACATTTTCCCATAGGGTCCAATGTTAATCTACAGTGTATGTCCTGCGGTGGTGGCCATCTTGGATTTCCGATCGGCATAAAAAACAGAAACTTGGTAAAGGACATTCCAATGATCATTCATTTACAGTTTGGGTTCAGTCAGGTCATTAGTTTCAGAGAAGAAGATCTTTGAAATTTCAGCCAATCAGAGCATATTATTGGCCCTGGCAGCCATGTTGAATATCCGACTGGAACGAAAAACAGAAATTTTGTAGAGGACCATCCAAGGAACATTCCTGCTAAGTTTGGTTCCAATTGGCCAAGTGGTTTCGGAGAAGAAGCTTGAAATGTGAAAAGTTTACAGACGACAGACGACGGACGCCAAGTGATGACAATAGTTCACATGGACCTTCGGTCCAGGTGAACTAATAATCATATTTACTGTAAAAACTGGAGATATGGGCTCCCCAAAAGGAAAAATGAGCTTGCAAATAGACTCTGACAACAAACAAAATGGTGGCAAAAATGAAAACATTGACGAAACTTTACTTGTCCAACAAAAAGGTAGACGTGGTGGTAGAAAAGGGTCTTTATCAAGTAAAAACAATTCAGCAGCTAACTCCCGCTCGAATAGTAAAGATAGAAATGTTAGTAATGAGGACAAAGAGTCATGGACATGCGATTCATGCGCTGTCTTTCAGTCTGATCAGAGTAAACTTCTGGAATGTGAATATTGTAACACACACAGGTGTATAAAATGCTTGAATTTACCCACAGCTTGCTATAGAGGCCTCAGTGGTAGGCAAGATTTTCCATGGTTTTGTAATAATTGTTTAGTGAAAACATTAACATGTTTAAAAGAACCCAAAAGCATTGAGGAAAAATGTAGCGAGTTTATGAAACAATTTGAAGAGAAAATTAATAGTAGAATTGGAAAAGTAGAGGAGAATTTAGAATCAGTTAGAAATGACATGGTAAAATTTAAAGATGAAATTATAAGTGAAGTTAAAGGCTCAAATACAAGTGTAGATACTGTAAACGGTAAGATTAGAGTTCCACCTAGTCCGAGTAAAGTTATAAGTGAGGCAACTAAAGAAGTACAATCTAGAGTGGACAGAAGGAATAACATTTTGATATTCAGTGTACCCGAAAGCGATAGCAACCTTAAAGATGAGGTAACAACTAGTGATACAAACACTTTCATAGACATGTGTAATAGTATTAGCATAGATGTACATAGGGATGACATAATCAACATCAAACGCATTGGTAAAAGAAATCAAAAGAGACTTATAAAAGGTGAAGAAAAACTTGTACCTTGACCTCTTCTGTTAACACTAACTGAAGCTAGTAAACAAAAAGTGATGAAAAATGTGCATAAACTTAGGTATTCAGATGAACCTTTCCGTACTATGAGTGTCAAGCATGATATGACACAGGACGAAAGAGAACTAGACAAAGCGTTACGAGATGAGGCAAAAGATAAACAAGAAAAAGACAATAGTGGAAATTTTATTTACATGGTCAGGGGAATGCCCTGGGAAAGCATATTCAGAAGATAAAGCTAAGAAAAACAAACGAGGAACTGAACCTGGACATGGTGTACCAGGAGGGTTCACCAAAAACAGCGGCCAAGTAAATAGTTTTAATGTTTTGTTTACAAATTCAGATACTTTGACCCAAAGTAAGTTACAAGAATTAAGATTGAGAATAGATGAGAGTAAACCATCAGTTATAGCAATATCAGAGGTAAAACCAAAAAATTTTAAACGTGAAATTCAGTTATCTGAATATAACATTGACGGTTATGAACTTATGAGTATAAACTTAAGTAGAGAATCACCAGGTAGAGGGATGATTATGTACATTAAGGATTCCCTAAAATATTCGCCAGTTGTATTTAATAACATTGAATTTGAAGAAAATCTGTTATGCGAGATAGAAGTTGAAGGGAAGAAAAAGGTATTAATTGGTTCATTGTATAGAAGCCCAACAAGTTCAGATAATAATTTTAAACTTTTGTGTAAATTTATGGAGGAATCGGTAAAGAAACATTATTATGAAGTAATATTGTTTGGTGATATTAATCTTCCTAATATTAATTGGATAGATACATGTATCAGTACGAACTGTAATGAAGATAGTATGGAATTTAAGTTTATAGAATCTATACGTGACTGTTTCTTATATCAACATGTCATAAGCCCAACACGTGGCAGAGGCTCGGATAACCCTAGTGTAATAGACTTAGTTTTGACATCAGAAGAAGAAATAATAAGTGAGCTTAACATAAACCCGCCGTTAGGGAAAAGTGATCATTCAGTTATTGACTTTATATGTACTATAAACGAGGATATAGACAGTAGAAGCAGAGTACGTTATAAATATGACAAGAGAAATTATGATAAATTGTCGAAACTGTTAGATATAGATTGGGACAGTTTATTAAATGGATATAATCAAGATGTAGAGAAACAATGGTGCAAATTCAGAGAAATATTAGAATCTGCAATTGAGGAGTGTATTCCAACCAAAATAATAAATCAAGCTGGAAAAAGAAAGAATAAGGACAATCATCCAGTTCCATTAAATTGAAAAGCTCTATCAAAGATAAAAAGAAAGGAGAGATTATGGACTAGATATTTGAACACTAGAGATGGTAAAGATTACCAGGAATATTGCAAAGTGAGAAATCAAGTGCGGACTATAACCAGGAAAGTTACTAAACAATATGAAAAACAAATTGCATTAGATGTTAAACTAAATCCAAAGAAATTTTGGAAATACGCCCAGTCGAAAACCAAAACCAAATCTAGTATACCAGACTTCTTCAAAGATATTAGTCAAAGTGAGTCAACGTCAACAGATAAAGAGAAAGCTAATGTTTTAGCCGATTTTTTCACATCTGTATTCATGATAGAAAATAATACTGAAATGCCAGAAATTGAAATGATTGATGTAACACCGCTGAGTCAAATGAAAATTTGTATTGATAAAGTGAAGAAAAAACTAGATAAATTAAATATATCTAAATCACCGGGCCCTGATGGACTACATCCAAGAGTCTTGAAGGAAGTAAGCAACTATATATATAAACCATTGTCAACTATATTTCAAGCATCTATAAATACAGCCACTTTACCAAGAGACTGGAAATGTGCAAATATTACAGCTCTTTTTATACCAGAGGCTCCCAGGAGCCTGTAATCGCTCACCTGGATCAAAGCTGCTTTCAATAACAACGCAACTGCACTGTGGTGGCCATCTTGGTGGGAGTGCGTGACTGCCGGACACAATTTTGGAAAAGGACCATC
>MJUT01030043.1:86416-103428 GCA_002080005.1 Gigantidas platifrons | reverse complement strand
TTTTTTTCAACATATATATAGTCCATCTAATTAGCCAGACAACTTCAAACTATATTAAACTGTCTATACCTCTTACTATTTACCTAGTGGCGGTCATGTGGCCGTTTGTAGTGCTCTGTATTTGTAACTTCGTAATGTGATATCGGGCACAATGATGACGGTATTTATTTTTATTTGTTGATTACCCCGCATCTCGGAAATAGAATACTATGTAAAAAGAGATGTCAAACGAGAGGGTGTTAAGATGTAGCGTTTATAGGCAGAAGTCAAGAGTACCAAATCAACTACAAACTATGGACCGTTGCTACTCATTTAGCGTATGTGATACTAGTATTGAAGGTGCTAATATAGAACAGCTATAAAAGTACTGTTTGCTTTAACCTGTGTCTATAAGTGTAAATTCGGATAGTCCCTTATGTTCATTTACACGCGTACCCTTTCATACTAGCGTATTATATATTGTAGAGAGTTCTTGAGGACGCGTCGTTTAGTTGTTGTATGTACATCTGCCGATGTAATTAGTGCCTATCACCACTAAAGTAGTAGGTTCGATTACCACTTATGGTGACGAATACTCTACACAACCTTATGTGATAGAGTTTGTCAGTAAGGTCATACGTTTTCTTCGGGTATTCCTGTTTCCTCTAACTATAAAACTGACCGCCACGATACAACTGAAATAGCTGTGGAAAGTGTAGTAAACCTATTTAAATCAAATACATACAGTACAATCATTATCGAAACATGTCTTAGGAAATTCAACTTGAAGATATGAGGACAATTGTAGTGCTACTGCTTGTTGTTTTACTGGAGACAGTAACTTGTCGACCAGATCAAGCCCTCATTAAAGCCAAAAAGAAAGCAGTAAAGGATTCCAGTCTGGTAGCTCGAGGTAATGTATCTTTTTAATTTACCGTAGTGCACAGCGTTTTCAAATGACTGCAGACCTAATCAAAAAGGAAATTTGTATACATTCTGATTGATTGCTGAATAAGGGTAATAACAAAATTACCGAACACCGAGCAATCTTACAAAGAGAAAGGCAAACTCGTAAATCAACAAACAGACAAAATCAGTCAACAACCGGAAAAATGGGAAAACTGCAATGGCCCTGACTTGGTGCAGGTATTTCTAAAGAAATGGTGGGTTGAATAAGATTTTACGGCGCCAAACCTCCCGTTTTTGTTACGGTTTAAAGGTTCCGGTTGTCACTATAACAGCATGTTTTACAATACTGGGACACAACAGGTATAATAGTAGTTAGAGGGACCGTCGTGGTCATAATCGTATGGTAGTTGGATTTATAACTACCTATGCAATCACTGCATATCACCATTTAAGATGTAAGTTCGAACCACGTTCATGGCGAGGTGTACTCGATACAACATAATTGATAATGTTTGTCAATGGTTTTGTCGGTGGTTTTCTCTGGATATTCCGGTTCCATCCATCATTAAAAATGCCCGCCACGGTATAACTGAAATGTTGTTGAAAGTGGCGTTAAACACTCACAATACTTCTCGACCCACGAGAGGGTACACATTAACAATACTAAATAATATATTATGGAGACATTATATTATAGTAGTAATAAATGGGTGTTTTCATAATGGACCGGTTATATATCCAAGGTTAGTCATAATGGCCCAAGGAAGGTTGTATTGGCCCGAGGCAACACCGAAGACCAAGACAACCTTCCATGGGCCAGTATGACTTAACCGAGGACATATAACCTGTCCATTATGAAAACACCCATTTCTTAATACTTTTATTAACCAGTCAATTTCAATTTTAGGTAATCTTCATTCTAAATATTTTCCTATTAATTTCAATGGAAAAGAATCGTGCAATATATTCTTTTATTATATAGATAGCTGTGAATTACATAATTTTCCGAGTTAAATAAAAACGATCAATTCACAGTGAAATTATCGTTTTTAATTTCACTCTCGCTATATTTCGTGCCATTTCGTTGTCGACGTCATATGAAGACTTCCAGTTTGAAACGTAAAAATTAGACGTTATTTGGCTTCGTGTACGCTTCAATTTTGATCAAATTTATCTAAAATTTGAAGGTAAGCATTTAATTATTTTATTGTCGTGGGTGGCGCCATGTTTTTTTTAAGCGATACACATTATAGTATATCCCTACGTTATACACGTAATATAGTGCAATTAAACTCATTTTATATTAAATTCGATTCGAAACATTTTTTTTATCTATATAATAAATACTACAACTAATTGACGAGTTTCATGATAAAAAATATGTCACTCATGACCAGTAACGTTGTAACTCACTCATGCGCTGCGCGCATTCGTGAGTTACTGCGTTATTTGGTCATTCGTGACATATTTTTGATAATGAAACTCGTCAATTAGTTATAGTATAAGTATTTGCACGCTATATGTATATTGCACTATTTCAAAAATTACATAAAATTTAAAAATTTTCAAAAAATTTCAAAATATTAAAAAATATTTTTTTTAGTTCAAAATTTCAAAAATTTCATTAAAATTTCAAAAATTTCAAAAAAATTTCAAAACTTTCAAAAATTTCGTGAGATTTCAAAATTTCAAATTTCAAAAAATTTCAAAAATTCAAAAAATTTCATTAAATTTCAAAATTTTCAAAAAATTTCAAAATTTCAAAATTTTCAAAAAATTTCAAAATTTCAAAATTTTTGAAGAAGGCCATAATGGACCGGCAAAGCATTTTGGAGCAAAATAATGTTCTTGCTGTATAAATACAAACCAGTCTGTAGTATTCACAATATATCCTACTGGTTAATGAATACAGATTAATACATGGGCGTTTCCATATTGGCCTGGTTATCATCCCGAGACACCCATATTGGACCGAGACGAAGTCGAGGGTCAATATGTGTCGAGGGATGATAACCAGGCCAATATGGAAATGCCCATGTATTAAACTATTTATTACATACTTCCGACATCTAGAAAAGAGACAACCATATTGGCCGGGGCCGATATGGAAATGATCTTGTAGTAATCCAATAGTCGGTTATTTTCCCGGCGTGTGAAAATATGGACAGTTTACTTCCGGTCATATTAGTCATACAAAAATGCCATTATTTTAAGTATGTAATAAATATAGATTATAACATGGCCGTTTCCATATCGGTCCCGGTATCATCCCGAGACTTCCATATCAGCCCAATGCGATAGCCGCGGGCTGATATGGGTCGAGGGATGATTCCAGGGCCTATATGGAAAAGGCTATGTTATAATCTGTTTATCACATATTTAACCATGACTGAAATAAATAAATAAATCTTAAATGAATAAATGATTTATGTTTATTCATCAACATAACAACAAAATAAATAACGTGTAAAAATCAACAAAATAATTCACCGTATTGAACATAACTTTTCAATAACTATAAATCAGACTTCCAATTCTTATCATTTGTGTCATACAAAATTATTGTCACATTTCCCTGGATATTTGAGTATGGGAATTGTGTTATTTTGGAGTTGGGAAAAATGGGAGCCAAAACGATAACGGTTTGTTTATTAGAGTTATTATTATAGTTATTACTTATGAAAATTAGTATAACTGTTTTATTTTCATAGTTCTCAATAGTCGATACGATGGGGTAAATATCAACATTCACCATCACTAAGATATCTACTGATGGAAGCTTGGAAGCTTGGATACATTTCAATGAATCGAGTTCGTAATCCTGTTTGAATGTCGTGCGCGCTGAGAAAAAATTATCTTCCCAGGTGCATGTATATCTCCTCGACCCCAATATATTCAGGATTACGGTGTTCTCCCACTGTTGATAACCAATCCTTGAATATCCTTATGTTATTCTCAGTTTTACGTTTTGTATTGATATTTTTCATCTCCGTTTTATCGTTTTTTTGTATGATGTTTGCTTACGTGTCACAGTGACGTCATCGACGGAGGGAACAATAACCGGTTATTGGCCCCGGGTACTGATATTGATCAGGAACGTCTTCGTTTATCACAAATGCAAACCGGTACGGATAACGTACAAATATGTGATAAAGATCTATAAAACCTCCATGCGTATTATAGGAAATATAAAATACTCTAATATGTACCAATAACATACGAGGATAATCAGAGATTTTAGCATTTCAAATTATACAAAGGAATTCGAGATGAATCTGCAAACCTCGTATGATTTCGTAAGTACCTTTATATAGAGGTACGGAATCAACCGAAGATGTGACGGGTGAATTATAGGGTTAGGGTTATGGTGTTCAACGTCACTTTCAACAATATTTCAGCTGTATAGTGGCTGTCCGTTTTATTGGTGGAGGAAGCCGAAGTACCCAGAGAAAACCACCGACTTGCCGCAAGTCACTGACAAACTTTAAAATATTACACAATATTGTATCGATTACACTTCGTAAATCCACACGATCACCACCACGACGCCCCGCCGATTGAATTATAGTTCATGGGCAATTATTACCAAATACTATCCACACAATAACCATAAAAACAGACGAGACTTGCCATTCCGTTAATAATATAAATTTATATACATGAACATTTCTTACAGATAATTACTTTTTATGTGCCAACGGCTACTGGATTCCTGGTTCATATAGATGTGATGGTGATAACGACTGTGATGATAACTCGGATGAAATAGGATGTGGTAAGTCACGTGATATAAGATGATAACTCCGGTGAAATAGGATGTGATAAGTCACGTGACATCAGATGATAATTCGGATGAAATAGGATGTGGTAAGTCACGTAATATAAGATGATAACGCCAATGAAATAGGATGTGGTAAGTCACGTGATATAAGATGATAACTCCGATGAAATAGGATGTGGTAAGTCACGTGACATCAGATGATAACTCGGATGAAATAGGATGTGGTAATTCACGTGATATGTGATGATAACATCAATGAGTTAGAATTTGAAGATACAAAAAGAGTAATCAGAAGCCGCAAATGGAAAAAGAACAGACAATAAATACAATGACTTACATGAAAAAAAGACAAACGGACGAACAATGATCTACAAAACACTACATAAAAAACTGAAAATTGGGCAACACGAACCGCACTGAAAACCAGGGGTGAACTCGAGTGGTTTCCTCCGAAAAGTCATGTGATACCGGTATTTAATGATAATGATCGACGAGTACATGTAATAAGGATTTGGTAAGGCATGTGATACAAGATGATAACATCAATGGGAAAAGTTAGTATACGACAAGACACGTAATATGGGAAGATGATAGCTCGGATGAGATATGATGTGATACGTGATGATAAAACCGATGAGATAATAGGTAGAGATGTAGTGTAGAGATTCCTGTCGGAATTATGACAATAAAACCGATGAGATAATAGGTAGAGATGTAGTGTAGAGATTCCTCTCGGAATTATGACAATAAAACCGATGAAATAATAGGTAGAGATGTAGTGTAGAGATTCCTGTTGGAATTATGACAATACAATAGATGAGATAATAGGTAGAAATGCTGTGTACAGATTCCTGTCGGAATTATGACAATAAAACTGATGAGATAAGAACTAGAGATATACTGTAGATATTCCTATCGGAATTATGACAATAAAACCAAAGATATATGAAGTAGAGATGTAGTGTATATATTCCTGTCGGAGTTATGAGAATAAGACCGATGAGATAAGAGCTAGAGATATACTGTGGATTTCCTGTCGCAATTAGTACAATAAAACCAATGAGATAATAGGTAGAGATGTAATGTAGATATTCCTGTCGGAATTATGACAGTAAAACCAATGAGATCAGAAGTATAGATGTAGTGTAGATATTCCTGTCGGAATTATGACAATAAAACCAATGAGATAAGAAGTAGAGCTGTAGTGTAGATATTCCTGTCGGAAATATGACGATAACAGTTTTGGATGATATGAGTTGGTAAGTCCTGTGATATTTGAAAAGATGTTGAAAAAATATATGATGTTATGCTTTAACCAGACATGATTTGTTTTTTTCTATAGCTGGGTGCGGTGATAATGAATTCAAGTGTCACGATGGCGCGTGTATAAAAGCAAGTTATGCCTGCGACTCTTGTGCCGACTGTAGTCAGGGAGAAGACGACTGTGGATGTGGAGGTACGTATTTTAGAATAATGCATTCTTCTAGATACCTTTCTACCATTTTCATTACCAAGAAAAGCTTGTGGAACACTTTTACAATTATTTTTTACATGTGCTAAAATATCAAATGAAGAACAGCACAAAAACCATCAAAATACACAATGTCAACTTTTAATTGAAGAAAAAAACAACAAAAATTATACCGTGGTAGGATGTGTTTTTTTTTAATAAATGGATCTTTTTGAAATAACTTTGAAAACCAATATACCCCAAAATATAGTAAAACAATGTTCTCTTGGGGAAACACCATCTCATTATGCATAATGTTCCAGTTATTTCATAATTATAGACGCCATGTCATATACAGGCCAAAAAGACAATAATAAAGTGCAAAGCCACACGATACCACCGCTGCTGATTTATTATAAACATGACATCATATTTCAAATACACAATCGCAATAACAATAAAAAATGAATCAGTTACATGTATCAGAATGGGAATAGTCTGTTCAATGTCCTATCAATCAATCAATAAAGACAAATATATCCCAACAATAGGAAAATATAAATAATAATAAAAAAAATAAAATGTGCGTGTGACTACTTCGGCGCTGTCGTGCTGAATGAAAAAAATAGCACAGTAAAAACCCGCAAGCTACTCATTGGAGCGTGGAAAACCCGCTACCAATACACCACCTTCCATAATTTAATAAGCCCAAGAGAAAATAATTTAATCCTAATTCCCTCCGGTCAAACGAATAAAATCATATAAATAAAAATTAAGTGAAAGCATATTAGTAATGTTCATTGTCTTTGAAGGAAAACACACATATACAATTATATAATGAAATGAATAAACAATGCGATAACATATACACTGTATTTACATTTCCTATAATTAACAATATAATTATTATTAAAACTAAGGTGCGATCTCCCTAGGCATATACAATAACCTTAATATTATTGTTATGACTGAGGTCGATCTCTCTCAGTCATGTATAACCTTAGCCGATTTTGGCTATCCTGTTTAGGCTTTTCGGCTTGCTTCTTCTCAAAGACTTTCAAATTATTTTGCATCCCAATCTGTTGGCTTTAAGCGAATCTATGATGGTTTTCCAAGAACGTATCGGGTGCACTACATTAATTAAATACATGTTTTAGAATACATTGGAACATTAGTAACACACTAAAAGAACAGACTAATTTTCTTTAAGAAAGACATCGTTTACAAATATCACATTTGCAGCGAATAGTCTACTTCAAAATCTAAGGAAATGTCAAGAGAGTGATATTGCATAGACAATATAAGTATATTGCCGGAAAATGTAAAATTAATTTGTACGAGCTTTAGAAACAGGTGGGCTTTTCTGTCCCGTTTCGTGGCGAGTTTTAATCATTTTTGATGATGTCCTCTGTCACGTCCGCGCCTATACTGTTACAGTTTCTTACCGTTCAACATGAATCAGGTACCAGAAAAACCATATCTTAGTCTGTGACCGAATACGTATATGATAAAAAAAATTATCCAGTCAATGCAATTTGACTGTTCAAATAGAACAGAATAAATAAATATTATTTGCCAGCTGTCATGAAAAGGCAGTGCAATCACATGAAGTACAGCAGCATGTATTTGATATCTACAATGTACGAAGAATATACCTGTGCAAAATAATCACGCTCAAAATCAGGAATTACTAGGCACGACATGTGAAATTCACATAAAGTATCAATAACCTCTATAGGTAATAAAAATGAGAGCATTTACTCGAAGCAAGTGATGCTAAGATTGCATTACCTAGACACCATACAGCATTCTCATTTTCTTTGAAAGTATATGACATACAATAGTTGTTTGTACATGTAATACTACTAACTACACTTAATAAAAACGTAACCGTATCAGTGGTGTAATGGTTAGTGTACACACCTCGAGTGTGGTAGATCGCGAGTTCGATCTACATTCGGGTCAAATCAAAGACTATTACAATTGTATTTGTGGCTTCTCCACTAAGCACGCATCATTTAAGGAGTAAAACAGAAAGCCTGGTTGATTCGTAATAAGGATAATGTATCAGAGTAGAACGACATGTCCAACCGCGGGCCGATGTTTCAGTAAGCTAGCACTATCAAGGAGGAGATCATCAAAATCTTTACGAATGTAACATGTTCTCTCTGACAAATTGTTCATTTGGCGTTAAAGAATAATCATTCACTCCCTAAAATGTAGATATCAAATCATTGTACGCACGGTGTGTTTTTGGAATAACTTTCATCAGGTACTCTCAAAGTCAAGATATCAAATCATTGTACGCACGGTGGTTTTTTTTTTTTAATAACCTTCATCATCTCAAAGTCAACATATTGGAAAGCCAAACAATTTTGGGAACAAGAAGCCTAAATAGAATAGTCATTTGTAACCACATTTAATTCAAAGAATATCTACTATGATTCGGTAACCAACGATTGGGCTAGCTACGATGCATCGATTGTTTTCTATTTATAGTGTGTAGTCTGAGGGAATTCCAGTGTGGTAATGGTAACTGTATACCAGAGAGTTACATATGTGACATGAACAACGATTGTCAAGACAACACTGATGAGCGAGGATGCTCCAATATGGGTAAGTAGCTTAATATATAATGTTGTAGTACCAATGGTCACATGATAAGGTACCAATTGTCTTTGTTTTTAAATAGCCCCTTTAAATATGGGTGTAAGTGCATCCTCCTGAAACATATATTTTTTTTGTCAGAGGCGAAGTGTAATAATTACAGTGATATTGAACAGTAGTAATATATCATCGCCCAATAATGAAAACATAAGCAACACGTGAATCGTTGTTATTTTTTTTTAATTTAGAGTTCTAATTAGTATAATATAGGCCTCGCTCAAATCGAGACGTCATATTGATTTTCTTGGGGACAAAGTCCCCCTATTGGAGAGTGTAGAATCATTGATTGTTGGTCATTTTACGTCCAGTGGCAAATATTTCATGTATATTCAGAACGAGATCAAGAACAAATTCTTATACCTATACAGACAGGGGCAGTCGTCGTTCTATATTGTCCTAGTTATAAGTAAATAATCTGTTATACTGTTGTCTGCTCTATAGCATAGAATACAGTCACTGTGTTAAATAAATATGAAAAACAGATATTTAATTGATTTTAATATAAGAAGTTTGGCCTGACTGAAAATTGAATTCTGAATTTAATGTTAGGCATTTGACAATTATGTTGGGTCTTGGCATCAAGGGGTTGTGCTAGTTGTTACATTATGCAAGTGTAATTTGCCGGTGCACTAAGGTTGGCCTGTGCTTAGGGTATTAATTGGCTTTAATCCGGTCTTGTGTAAATAGCCGGGCATAAGACACGGTTTGTTGCATGTAGAGTGTCGCGTAGTCTCTCTGGCTTATTATCTACGAGAGCCCACCTGATTTTCCAACGTTCAACCCCATCCACAAAATCTACTTTCCTTCGTAAATCTCTCTGATAGGCATTGACTAATCTATAACTATTTCATGTGTTAGGCTTAGAAGACTTGAGGTGTTTAGATATGATGCAAATAAAAACGCTCCTCGTTGCTTACTACTCCCTTTGATATCTCTTCCACTAAATGATCCAAGAAGACAAAGTATATAGGGATATTTTCCAGTAGTCAGATGGGTGGTCTACATGATAATTCGCTCTGTACATTTCTATTATACATATAGATTTAATCATGGAACATATTTACATGCTTATTCCAGTAGGAAAGTGGAGTATTGATTTATAAAAAAAATTGTCGAATTTATGCATAGGCACGTGCCTACATGAACCTAGCGTAGCTACGCCACTTATGATATGTACCAATAGCATACGAGGATAATCAGGGATGTTAACATTTCAAATTATATAAAGTAATTCGAGTAGAATCTGCAAACCTCGTATGATTTCGGAAGTACCTTTATCTAGAGGTACGGAATCAGCCGAAGATGTGACGGGTGAATTATAGGATTAGGGTTATGGTGTTCAACGTCACTTTCAACAATATTTCAGCTGCATAGTGGCTGTCCGTTTTATTGGTGGAGGAAGCCGAAGTACCCAGAGAAAACCACCGACTTTCCGCAAGTCACTGACAAACTTTAAAATATCACACAATATTGTATCGATTACACTTCGTAAATACACACGATCACCTCCACGACGCCCCGCCGATTGAATTATAGTTCATGGACAATTATTAACAAATACTATCCACACAATAACCATAAAAACAGACGAGAACTTGCCGTTCCATTAATAATATAAATTTATATACATGAACATTTCTTACAGGGTGTGAGACTGGCGAATTTACATGTGACAACGGTAGCTGTATTACTGGTTCATATAGATGTGATGGCTATAACGATTGTGATGATAACTCAGATGAAATAGGATGTGGTAAGTCACGTGATATAAGATGATAACTCCCATAAAATAGGATGTGGTAAGTCATGTGACATCAGATGATAACTCCGATGAATTAGGATGTGGTAAATCCCGTGATATCAGATGATAACTCCGATGAAATAGGATGTGGTAAATCATGTGACATCAGATGATAACTCCGATGATATAGGATGTGGTAAGTCACGTGACATCAGATGATAACTCGGATGAAATAGGATGTGGTAATTCACGTGATATGTGATGATGACATCAATGAGTTAGAATTTGAAGATACAAAAGGAGTAATCAGAAGCCGCAAATGGAATAAGAACAGACAATAAATATAATGAACTTACATGAAAAAAGGACAAACGAACGAACAATGATCTACAAAACACTACATAAAAAACTACAGATTGTGCAACACGAACCCCACTAAAAACCAGGGGTGAACTGGAGTGGTTTCCTCCGGAAAGTCATGTGAAACCGGTATTTGATGATAATGATCGACGAATACATGTAATTAGGATTTGGTAAGGCATGTGATACAAGATGATAACATCAATGGGAAAAGTTAGTATACGACAAGACACGTAATATGGGAAGATGATAGCTCGGATGAGATATGATGTGATACGTGACGATAAAACCAATGAGATAATTGGTAGAGATGTAGTGTAGATATTCCTGTCGGAAATGTGACGATAACAGCTAGGAAGATATGAGTTGGTAAGTCCCGTCATATTTGAAAAGATGTTGAACAAATATATCATGTTATGCTTTAACCAAACATTAATTGTTTTTTTATAGCTGGGTGCGGTGATAATGAATTCAAGTGTCACGATGGCACGTGTATACCAGCAAGTTATGCATGTGACTCTTTGGCCGACTGTAGTCAGGGAGAAGACGACTGTGGGTGTGGTGGTACGTATATTTAGAATAATGTATTTTTCTAGATAGCTTTCTAGTATACCATTTCCATTCCAAAGACAAGCTGGTTGAACACTTGCAAAATTATTTTGCACATGTGCATCAGATGAAGAACAGTAACAAAAATAAAAAAATACACAATGTTAACATTTAATTGAAAAAAACAACAAAAATTACACGTAGTAGTATGTGTTTTTTGAATAAATGGATCTTTTTGAAATAACCATGAAAACCAATACATACTATAATATAGCAAAACAATGTTCTCTTGGGGAAACACCATCTCATTATGCATAACGTACCAGTTATCCCATAATAATAGACGCCATGTCATATAAAGGCCAAAGTACAAAGCCACACGATAACGCCGCTGCTTATTTATTTTAAACATGACATCATATTTCAAATATACAATCGCAATAACAATAAAAGATTAATCAGTCACATGTATCAGAATAGGAATAGTCTGTTCAATGTCCTATCAATCAATAAATAAAGACAAATATATGCAAAAAATAGGAAAATTATAATAATAAACAAATTAAATTTGCGTTTGACCACTTCGGCGCTGTCGTGCTGAATGAAAAACATAGCACAGTAAAAACCCACCAACTACTCATTGGAGCGTGGAAAATCCGCTACCAAGGCGCCACCTCCCATAATTTAATAAGTCCAAGAGAAAATAATTTAATTATAATTCCCTCGGGTCAAACGAATAAAATCATATAAATAAAAATTAAGTGAAAGCATTTTAGTAGTGTTCATTGTCTTTGAAGGAAAACACACATATGGAATTATAAAATGAAATTAATAAACAATAGGATAACATGTACGTTGTATTTACATTTCCTAAATAATATTGTTAAAACTACAGGCATGTGTAACCGTAGCCGATTTTGGCTATCCTGTTTAGGCTTTTCGGCTTGCTGGTTCTCAAAGACTTTCAAATTATTTTGCATTCCAATCTTTTGGCTTTAAGCGAATCTATGATGGTTTTCCAAGAACGTATCGGGCGCACTACATTTATTAAATACATAATTTAGAATACATTAGAACATTAGTAACACACTAAAAGCACAGACTGTAATTTTCTTTAAGAAAGACATCGTTTACAAATATCACATTTGCAGCGAGTAGTCTACTTCAAAATCTAAGGAAATGTCAAGAGAGTGATATTACATTGACAATATACATATATTGCCTGAAAATGTAAAATTTATTTGTACGAACTTTAGAAACAGGTAGGAATACGAAACTTTGGTGGGCTTTTCTGTCCCGTTTCGTAGCGAGTTTTAATCATTTTTGATGATGTCCTCTGTCACGTTCGCGCTTATACTGCTACAGTTTCTTACCATTCAACATAAATATCTTGGTCGGTGTTCGTATACGTATATAACAAAAACAAATTATTCAGTCAATGCAATTTGACTACACAAATAGAACCAGTGCAGGATAAATAAATATTATTTGCCAATTGCATTGTAACCTGTTCTCGCCATGATATTGCTGAAAAATTGCTAATTTGGCGTTAAACAATAACCACTCACTCCCTAAAATGTAGATATCAAATCATTGTACGCATGGCGTGTTTTTAGAATAACCTTCATCAAGTACGCTCAAAGTAAAAGTATTAGAAAGCCAAGTAATTTTGGGAGCAAGACAGCCAGGGACCCTAAATAGAATAGTCAGTTGTAACCATATTTAATTCAAAGAATATCAACTATGATTCATCGATGCCATCTTCGGTAACCAACGCTTGGGCTAGCTACGGTACATCGATTGTTTTCTATTTATAGAGTGTGGTCTGAGTGAATTCCAGTGTGGTAATGATATCTGTATACCACAGAGTTACATATGTGACATGTACAACGATTGTCTAGACAACACTGATGAGCAGGGATGCTCCAATATGGGTAAGTAGATTAATATATAATGTTGTAGTGCCAATGGTCACATGATAAGGTACCAATTGTCTTTGTTTTTAAATAGTCCCTTTAAATATGGGTGTAAGTGTATCCTCCTGAAACATATATTTTTTTTGTCAGAGGCGAAGTGTAATAATTACAGTGATATTGAACAGTAGTAATATATCATCGCCCAATAATGAAAACATAAGTAACACGTGAATCGTTGTTTTTTTTAATTTAGAGTTCTAATCAGTATAATATAGGCCTCGCTCAAATCGAGACGTCATATTGATTTTCTTGGGGACAAAGTCCCCTATTGGAGAGTGTAGAATGATTGATTGTTGGTCATTTTACGTCCAGTGACAAATATTTCATGTATATTCAGAACGAGATCAAGAACAAATTCTTATACCTATACAGACAGGGGCCGTCGTCGTTATCTATTGTCCTAGTTATAAGTAAATAATCTTTTATACTGTTGTCTGCTCTATTGCATAGAATACAGTCACTGTGTTAAATAAATATGAAAAACAGATATTTAATTGATTTTAATATAAGAGGTTTGGCCTGACTGAAAATTGAATTCTGAATTTTACCCTGAGAAAACCACCAACTTGCCGCAAGTCACTGATAAACTTTAAAATATTACACAATATTGTATCGATTACACTTCGTAAATCCACACGATCACCTCCACGACGCCCCGCCGATTGAATTATAGTTCATGGACAATTATTACCAAATACTATCCACACAATAACCATAAAAACAGACGAGACTTGCCGTTCCATTAATAATATAAATTTATATACATGAACATTTCTTACAGGGTGTGGGATTGACGAATTTACATGTGACAACGGTAACTGTATTACTGGTTCATATAGATGTGATGGCTCTAGCGATTGTGATGATAACTCCGATGAAATAGGATGTGGTAAGTCACGTGATATAAGATGATAACTCCGGTGAAATAGGATGAGGTAAGTCACGTGATATAAGATGATAACTCCGATGAAATAGGATGTGTTAAGTCACGTGATATAAGATGATAACTCCCATGAAATAGGATGTGGTAAGTCACGTGACATCAGATGATAACTCGGATGAAATATGATGTGGTAAGTCATGTGACATCAGATGATAACTCCGATGATATAGGATGTGGTAAGTCACGTGACATCAGATGATAACTCGGGTGAAATAGGATGTGGTCATTCACGTGATATGTGATGATAACATCAATGAAATAGAGTGTGGTCTGAGTGAATTCCAGTGTGGTAATGATATCTGTATACCACAGCGTTGCATATGTGACATGAACAATGATTGTCTAGACAACACTGATGAGCAGGGATGCCCCAATATGGGTAAGTAGCTTAATATATAAGAGGTTTGGCCTTACTGAAAATTAAATTCTGAATTTAATGTTAGGCATTTGACAATTGTGTTGGGTCTTGGCATCAAGTGGTTGTGTTAGTTGTTACATTATGCAAGTGTAATTTGCCGGGCACTAAGGTTGGCCTGTGCTTAGGGTATGAATTGGCTTTAATCCGGTCTTGTGTAAAAAGCCGGGTATAAGACACGGTTTGTTGCATGTAGAGTGTTGAGTAGTCTCTCTGGCTTATTATCTACGAGAGCCCACCTGATTTTCCAACGCTCAACCCCATCCACAAAATCTACTTTCCTTCGTATATCTCTCTGATAGGCATTGACTAATCTATCAACTATTTCATGTGTTAGGTTTAGAAGACTTGAGGTGTTTAGATATGATGCAAATAAAAACGCCCCTCGTTGCTTACTACTCCCTTCGATATATCTTCCACTAAATGATCCAAGAAGACAAGGTATATAGGGATATTTTCTAGTAGTCAGATGGATTGTCTACAGGATAATTCGCTCTGTGCATTTCTATTATACATATAGAGTTAATCATGAAACATATTTACATGCTTTTTCCAGTAGGAAAGTGGAGTATTGATTTATAAAAAAAATTGTCGAATTTATGTATAGGCACGTGCCTACATCAGACTAACTAGCTACGCCACTGATGATATGTACCAATAGCATACGAGGATAATCAGGGATGTTAACATTTCAAATTATATAAAGTAATTCGAGCTGAATCTGCAAACCTCGTATGATTTCGTAAGTACCTTTATCTAGAGGTACGGAATCAGCCGAAGATGTGACGGGTGAATTATAGGATTAGGGTTATGGTGTTCAACGTCACTTTCAACAATATTTCAGCTGCATAGTGGCTGTCCGTTTTAATGGTGGAGGAAACCGAAGTACCCAGAGAAAACCACCGACTTGCCACAAGTCACTGACAAACTTTAAAATATTACACAATATTGTATCGATTACCCTTCGTAAATCCACACCATCACCTCCACGAAGCCCCGCCGATTGAATTATAGTTCATGGACAATTATTACCAAATATTATCCACACAATAACCATAAAAACAGACGAGAACTATCCATTCCATTAATAATATAAATTTATATACATGAACATTTCTTACAGGGTGTTGGATTGACGAATTTACATGTGACAACGGTAACTGTATTATTGGTTCATATAGATGTGATGGCTATAACGATTGTGATGATAACTCAGATGAAATAGGTTGTGGTAAGTCACGTGATATAATATGATAACTCCGATGAAATAGGATGAGGTAAGTCACGTGATATAAGATGATAACTCCGATGAAATAGGATGTGGTAAGTCACGTGATATAAGATGATAACTCCGATGAAATAGGATGTGGTAATTCACGTGATATGTGATGATAACATCAATGCGTTAGAATTTGAAGATAAAAAAGGAGTAATCAGAAGCCACAAATGGAATAAGAACAGACAATAAATACAATGACTTACATAAAAAAGGACAAACGGACGAACAATGATCTACAAAACACTACATAAAAAACTACAGATTGGGCAACACGAACCGCACTGAAAACAGGGGGTGAACTCGAATGGCTTCCTCCGGAAAGTCATGTGATACCGGTATTTGATGATAATGATCGACGAATACATGTAATTAGGATTTGGTAAGGCATGTGATACAAGATGATAACATCAATGGGAAAAGTTAGTATACGACAAGACACGTAATATGGGAAGATGATAGCTCGGATGAGATATGATGTGATACGTGACGATAAAACCAATGAGATAATTGGTAGAGATGTAGTGTCGCTATTCCTGTCGGAAATGTGACGATAACAGCTAGGAAGATATGAGTTGGTAAGTCCCGTCATATTTGAAAAGATGTTGAACAAATATATCATGTTATGCTTTAACCAAACATTAATTGTTTTTTTATAGCTGGGTGCGGTGATAATGAATTCAAGTGTCACGATGGCACGTGTATACCAGCAAGTTATGCATGTGACTCTTTGGCCGACTGTAGTCAGGGAGAAGACGACTGTGGGTGTGGTGGTACGTATATTTAGAATAATGTATTTTTCTAGATAGCTTTCTAGTATACCATTTCCATTCCAAAGACAAGCTGGTTGAACACTTGCAAAATTATTTTGCACATGTGCATCAGATGAAGAACAGTAACAAAAATAAAAAAATACACAATGTTAACATTTAATTGAAAAAAACAACAAAAATTACACGTAGTAGT
>MJUT01030043.1:24308-44164 GCA_002080005.1 Gigantidas platifrons | reverse complement strand
TATAATATATAATATAACAAACATCTAAGCAGATGACAGCTTTGTCAGTAGTTATATAGTAGTTTGTATAGTTTGTATAGTTAAATTCCTTAAATAATACCCTATGTGTCTTTTATTTCTTTTACTTCTATAGTGGGCCCCACAAACTCAGACAAGTAGAATACATAATACACTGATAATTCAATCGAGTCATTCATTACCCTCTACTTCAGTGAGCTATCACTATGAAAATCCAACTCAGTGTTTTGGTAGAGTACAAAGCGGACCTTATCATCATCTCATAGAAAATTAACTTCCTCTGGCCATGATATAGCTACTCATTACTGCACATATACTTTTACAAATGGCGTAAGTCAGAGAGTCACATCACGCTATATACATAGACATTTACAAAGTATATAAATCATACAGTAAATCCTTGCTATCTAGAACAGTCATTGATATATCAGATCAATCGAATCTAAAATTAATTCGAAGAGAAAATTGAGGTCCGTTTGAGTCCGAAATGACACAATTTCACTTTATGTTATCGATATTTCCTTACGGATTGTAGAAGGATTTTTATGTCCGTAATAATAACGTAACACGTATCATGTTCACAGTCATGATTAAACAGGCAACACACTTGTTTTCACTGATGATTCTTTCAATTCAAGCAACTCATATTAGTAAATTTCTATTCCCACTATATATCACTCACCAATATATAAATATTATGCTTAATCAAGTACATGGAAACAATAATATAATTCCATATATAATATTGATAAAAAAAAGCCAACATTTTAGATTTTTCATACCTCCCAACACGTGGGTCAAGAACGAAAGTATATAGGAAGTAAACAAACAAGCCTAAACTTAGAAACACTCATGAAATAACTCATTAGAGGTTCATCTCGGTAAGTAGACCTACATATCTTTGTTCAGTCTGACGGTAATGACGTAAGGTCAATATATTCATTAAATGGTGAAATGCAGAAAGATAAAAGAACACCAGTTGTAACTTAAAATCTAAGAAGTGGTAAAACAGTACCCCTTTTATCAACCAATCAGAACACAGCATTCATATATAAGGTGGATTTATATGAATAATTAAGTACAAGAAAACAGTAAGACGATGATATACACATCAATGGTGTAAATATGGCACAATTTGATAGGTTTGAGTAGCGAAAGCTGTAATACTTTCAATGTTCTTGCAGTAAAATTTGATATTTAACATTTCAGAGCAAGTAGTAAAGGGTGCTCGTCGTAAGTAGACCTACATATATTTGTTCAATCTGACGGTAATGAAATAAGGTCAAGATATTCATTAAATGGTGAAATAAGATAAAAGAACACCAGTTGTAACTTAAAATCAAACAAAGATAACAAAATAGTGGACCCCACAAATTCAGACAAGTAGAATACATAATACGTACATTGATAATTCAAACGAGTCATTCATTACCCTCTACTTCATATATGACAAGCGTCATGTATTAGGCTGGAATCTGCATGTAGCCATAATAGCAATGATAAACGCATCGGTGGCGTAATGGTTAGCGTGCTCGCCTCCAGTGCGGTAGATCGAGGGTTCGATATATCTACCCTAGGACTGTTGTTTCAGTGAGCTAGCGTTATGAAAATCCAACTCAGCGTTTGGTATAGTACAAAGCGGACCTCATCATCATCTCATAGAAAATTAACTTCCTCTGGCCATGATATAGCTACTCATGATCATTACTGTACATAGACTTTTACAAATGGCGTAAATCAGAGAGTCACATCTCGCTATATACGTAGACATTTACAAAGTATATAAATCATACAGTAAATCTTGGTTATCGAGAACAGTCATTGATATATCAGATCAATCGAATCCAAAATTAATTCAATAGAAAATTGAGGTCCGTTTGAGTTAGAAATGACAAAATGTCACTTTATGTTATCGATATTTCTTTACAGATTGTAGAAGGATTTTATGTCCGTAACAATTACGTAACACGTATCATTTGGGGATCACAGTAATGATTAAACAAGTTAATGAAGCAACGCACTTGTTTTCATCGTTGATTCTCTCAATTGAAGCATTTCGGATTAGTGAATTTCTATTTCCATTAAGTAAATCACCAATATATAAATATTATGATTATTCAAGTACAAAATGTACCTGGAAACAGTAACATCATGATGTAAATATGGTACAAGTGTGCTTTTCAAGGGGGGAGAGGGGGGGGGGGCGAATGTGTTCCACGAATACTTATAAGTCAATTATGGGAAAGGGAATATCCGCCATTCAAGCTGATAACTCCAGCAATAAAAAAAAGTCGATGATCATTTTTTGTGATACGTGTGACTTCGTGTTTTGATCAAATGCAACATTTAAGAATTGAACAAATATACATGCATAATATACACAAGAACAAGAAAAGTGTATGTATCTTATTAAAATATGTTCCTTACCTAACACATTGTCTGGTTATATATTAACGTTCCTATGGCTTCAACGCTAAGAAACCGCAATAGTACCAAATAGAGTATGACGGACGCTAATAACCGTAACCTATTAGTGGATTGTTTGATAGATAGAGTGTTGCTTAACGTCCAGCGAGCACTAAATAAGCTATATTCAGGACGAGAACATGTTCAATAATATATAAAAACTAGCTATTAATTGATATATTTAGTCGCGAAAGATGTAATACTGAATGTTTTAATACTAAGATTTTATCTTTACCATTTCAGCACGAACAAGGCGTCTAGGTAAGTAGATTTAAATTTACATCTTCCATTTGAATTTAATGGCACAAATATAAAATATTAGTTAGAGAGTGACATGTGATACCAGAGAGATTAAGCTTAAAACAAAACAGAGATAATAGTAGAACTTGGAGTATGACGAATGCTAGTAGCCGCAACCTATCAATGAAATATAGAGGTATTGAACGGCTACACATCCCAAATATATACAAGAGCGATACAAGCTGATGAATCTATATATATTTATAGTTGTTTGAATGGATAAAAGTATTAACTAATAAACCATTTTACCCCTTTTTACTAATGTTTACTTTGCTCCTATGCATTGTGTTTCCACAACAGTTACACGTAGCCATGAACCATACATTGATATATTTTAGTAACCAAATTTGAAACAAACTGTAAACCAGATGTTTCCGCAGTTCTAGATGGTTACAACAGTATCAAATCCATACGCAGAAATAATTGAGTATTTATAAACATTAACACGTTCATATACACAGCAATGGAGTAACGATGGTATTTTTCTATTTAGGGAGTCAGTTTGTTCAGTAAATTCTTTATATTTAACAATGGACACGGAGATATTGTGGATTCTAATTGGCAACATCAGGAAAATGTCTTTCAGAATCAGAAACTCAATATTTTAGAAATTGCAAATGAAAAAGTAATATTTCTGTTTTGAACAGAAGCACATTCCAATCATGCACAAGAAAATACGAACAATAAATATCGAGGTATATAAATAGGAAAATTTAGATTGATAAAATTCCTACCTAACGCTCTGCGTTTTATTTATATTTTACGTCTCTCGTCCTAAGGGAAGTATTTCTGCAATAGTGGCACTCCAATACTTAGTGATAATCATATAGTGCAAATCATAGCATTACTGTTATGTACAAAGACAACTTTTTAATATGAAATAATAATGTAAACACCTCTGGAGTGATCTACATGTATATATTAGGATAGGTCAAAACCATAACACTCTGTGTTTTTGCTTTATTAACGTCTATTATATAGTGCAAGTCATTACCTATATGAACAAAGACAGCATTTTAATATTAGATACTAATTCAAACACCTGTTGAAGGATCTACAGGTATAAATTAGGATAGGTAAAAACCCTAACATTGTCTATTTTTTCTGCTATTAACGTCTATCTGTCTTCTACGACATTAGGTTCCTCAATAATAAGACTTAGAGTATAACGTGAACGACATTGATTAATAAATGTATCTAATTGAGTCGTAGAAGCTTTAATATATTGAATGTTTTTGAAATGAGATGCTATATTTAATATTTCAGAAGATGATAAGACATACAGTAAGCAGACTTACATTTACTTCTTTAATCTTAATTTAATGACATAAAATTAAAATATTAATTAGAGGGGGAAATGTTATACCAGATAAAACTTTAAATGAAACAAAAATAACAAAATATTGGGACCCACAAACTGATACAAAGAAGAATAGCGAGTACATTAACTGATACTTTTAACCCTCTGGTGCATACAAGACACCTCTCGTGTACAAAGCCGGAATATGTATGTAACTTTGACAATATCTATATACAAGACACCTCTACATGTATAAATTAGGAGAGGTAAAAACCCTAATACTGTCTGCTGTTGTTTTACTAACGACTATTTGGTTTCTACTTTACTTCTTTAATCTTAATTTAATGAAATAAAGTTCTAATATCAATTAGAGAGAGAAACGTGATACCTTTTAAAACCTAAAATGAAACAAAGATCACAAAATATTGGCCCCAAACACTCAGACAAAGAATAATAGAGAGCACGTGAATTGAAACCCTATAACGTGTCAGTAACGGTCGAATTGTAATAATTATAAGTTGTTGGTACTTCAGATTACTGGAATCGTAAGTTAGCTCGAAGAAATAATTTGAGTCCGTTCGAGTTCGACATAGCCAGGTTTTACTTTATGTCATTAATATTTATTCTCACAGAGTATAGATGGTGTTTGTGTCCGTTACAATCACTAAACATGTTTCTTTGTGGTTTCACAATTATGATTAAGAAAAGTTTGTATTGCAAAACCTACGAAATTTCACCAGTTCTACATGGAAACAACAATATCAAAGTCATACACAGATTATGAATAATTAATTATCTATAAATAGTAAAAAGTGTATGTTCACAGTATTGGTGTAAAGATGGTATAATTATATTTTAAGGGGTCAGTTTGTTGAGTAAATTCTTGATATTCAACAATAAACACGGGGATAGTGTGGAGATTAATTTATAACATCAGCAAAATGTCTTTCAGACACCGAGACACAAATAATAGAAGTTGCAAATGGAAAAAGTAATATTGCAGTATTGAACAGAAACCCAGCCCAACAATTGGCAAGAAAACACGAACAATAAATATCAAGGACATATTTAGTCTAATACAATTTCTACCTACTGCCCTAATCTTCATTTCTATCTAATGTATCTGATGCACGAGAAGTATTTCCACAATAGAATCACTCCATTACTTAGTATATACGTGATACATTTGATTTGCGAAAGCTGTAATGTATTAAATGTTCTTGCAGTAAAATTATAGTAGACATAAATATATTTATTCAATCTGACGGTAATGACACAAAAGTTAAAATATTCATTACAAAGTCATGGTGAAATGCGGACAGATAAAAGAACACCAGCTGTAATTGAAAATGAAACCATTTTTTTTTTAATATTGGGCCTTACAAACTCAGAATTACCATCATGAGTGATCAAATGATTCCAACGCGGTAGTACCCCTGGTTCACACAAGACACCCATCGTGCATAAGGATGTAACCATGTATGTAACCATAACAACAATTATATACGTATACATTTACAAATGGTGTTGATGGTGTGTGTGTCCGTTACAATCACAAAACATGTTTCTTTGTGGTTTCCCAATCATGATTGCAAAATTTAGACATGTTCATAAACCAACAGTTTAGTTCATTGTTCAATTTAAGCAACCCCGATTAGTAAATGTATAACTTCAATATTTAACTTTGAAGATTTAAGTTACCAAATTTCAACAAAAGTGCATATGGTCACAAATCAGATAGTTCAACAGTTCTACATGGTGACAAAAGTATCAAATCATTATACAGATTATGAATAATGAATTATCTGTAAATAGTAAAAAGTTTATGTACACAGTATTAGTGCAAAGATTGTATAATTCTATTTGAGGGGAGTCAGTTTGTTCCATAAGTTCTTTATGTTCAACGATGGACACGGGGATATTGTGGAGTTTAATTTATAAATTCAGGATTAAGTAATCATGACGTCATTCAACATCTCATTTGAAATCAAATTGTGTAAGCAGATGACCGTTTAGTTAAAACGTTCTGCAGATATGATAATAAACGATGGATTTTGATAAAGTACTGTGCTGGCTATTATTATACCTACTTTGTCCCAGTATTGATACAAATGCTGTTATAGTGACAACCGGAACCTTTTAACCATAGTGGAAGCGGGACGTTTGGCGCCGTAAAATCTGATTCAACCCACCATTTCTTTGGAAATGCCTGTACCATGTCAGGGCAATTGTGGTTTTCCCAGTTTTCCGGTTGTTGATTGATTGTGTCTGTTTGTTGATTTATGAGTTTTGCCTTTCCCTTTGGAAGATTGCTCGGTGTTCGGTAATTTGTTATTACCTTTATTTGATTAATTTAGTGACTGGAAACGCCCACGTGCAGTTGTACCAAGGCGGGAAAGCGAGCAGTCATGAGTTTGTGTACAGAGATTACCCACAGACAAAGGTGTGTATAATATGCAAAACAGAAACCAATAATGGAAGCAAGATAGTTCAATTAACAGAAAACTGAGCATTGGGATGAATAAAACAAGTAAAGAAAGGGAAGATCACATCGTAACAAAATATGGTCATAATGTTCAAGAAAAGTGTCAACGTACCTCCATAAATCCAATTGTAATTAAAGGTCTCAAGCGAAAACCTTCTGAACCAGTTAATGAACAACCTTTACTTCGTTCTGAAAAACAATTTGACTTTAAAGAAGATTGCCTTTTTTGTGGAGCTTCTGCCGTTGAAAATACTGCTAAAAGAAAGAGATGTTCATGCTGTTCGTACAATGGAATGTCAGAAAACTGTGGAACAGATATGTAATGAAAGGAACGACGAATGGGCCATTGAAATTAAAAGAGGAATATAATTTGCAAAACACCTTCATGCCGCAGATCCAGTATATCATAAGGCATGTAGTACAAACATTCGCACAAACAGAGGCATTCCACAGATGTTTTCACCATCGAAGATGGATAAAGATCAGTTTACTTGAGGAAGGCCTTCGACCACGTATCAATATTTTCTCGAAGTGACTAAATACAGTCCATACTACATGAAAAATAAACTTAAGGAACATTACGGATCATCGATTTTTATATCTGAAATTAATGGGAAATCAAATGCTGTTACATTTCGACAAAATGCTTCCACAATACTGCATAACATTTATAAATAATCCACTGCCCAGAAATGGGAAGAAGAAAGCAAAATGTATATATTAAAAGCAGTGGCAGCTTTTATCAAGAATGACACTCGCTCAAAGCCTGTCAACAAACAGTGCTATCCAAGTACAGAAGCTATTCGGTTTACAGTAGAGCACGTACCTAAAAGCATTGCGTTTTTCCTCGGCAATGTATTCTCTAAAAGGGACTCGGATCTGCAAGTTTATTCCATAGGACAAGCCATTGTTCAGGCAGCTCGACCACGATTAGCAATTGAGCCATTACTTATCGGTCTAGCAGTTCAAATGCATCATATGTTTGGATCACGATTTCTTATAGAAACTCTAAGCAGCATGGGTTTTTGTTCCTCGTATTCAGAAGTCCAACAATTTGAATCATCAGCAGTGGTAGCAAAAAACCAAGACACATCACCTTCACTTGATCGATAACATTTCTTACAATTTGTGGGCGACAACGTTGATCATAATATTGACACCATCGATGGCAGTAATACTTTCCATGGAATGGGAATCATGGCATGTGCAACATATGACAAACAAAAGTCACCAAAAGAAATCCCTAGGATTGAGGTAACTATAGAGGAACTGATATCGATCGGTTATGTTAATGTGTTCCACTACAAGTCTGATCAACGTGGAAATTCGTTTACATCGATAAGATTTCAAAAACTTTAAGAACTTAGAAAAAGGAATACAACGTGGAAAGTTGATATTCTGCTCAAGGTGTTGTGGCCATTAAAATCACCTATGTCAGGATGGTCTGGTCTTAGGCAGATGGTGTGCACTGGAAACAATCCAGGGTTGTCAAATATAACATTCCTTCCAATGATCGATTTAAACCCTAGTGATATGTCATGTGTTTATTCTACATTGAAGTTTCTGTCCAAGGAATCCTCTCACAACAACAGACTCCTGTCATCACATTTGACCAACCATTATACTGGAAAGCATTGATTATAAGCTGTGATGAAGAGTGCAAAAATAGCATTGTCAGACTTGGCGGGTTCTATACGGAAATGAACATTTTAGGAAGCATATGTCGACTTATGTCAGGGACGGGGCTGAAAGCGTTATTAGGGTTAGTATATGCACCTAATGCTGAGTGAAAAATCCGTTTCACATTCTGTTCGGAGTTTCGTGCTCGTTGACATTGCATTACACTGTCTGATGACAGAGGAAATGTTTGGTACAAGTCATACAAATGCTGAAATAGAAAAAGTTGAACCTACTCTATTCAATAATATTTTGCGTGAGGCAGGCTAATTGTTTGACAAGTTACATAAAAGACAAGAAACCGTGGAAAAGTTGGTGAACCATGATGCTCTTAAAGCAGTTGAGAAATAATTTGAATTACAGAAAATGCGCTTTAAAGAGCTTAGGACCTCTAACTTGTGGCTTTCTTTTTGTGAGATGGTTGCAGTTTTGTTAAGATTTCTCTTGGCAGAAGGAAACGGTGATTGAGAACTGCACTTGTTGTCTGTTCAAGAAATGCTACCATACCTAGCTGCTGCAGGTCATAATCTCTACACAAAATCTGCTTACATTTATCTTTCACAGATGCAGAATCTGAAAGCAACGTATCCGGATATACATGCTCATTTTATGCGAGGTCATCATGTTGTACGTAGGAGTGATATACTTTGGGCTGGCTTGTCAACGGATTAAGCCATTGAACAAGTGCTCATGAGAAGTGTAAAATCTACTGGAGGATTAACACGAGGACGGTGAATGGGCGAATCTCACAGAACACAATGGTTATTAGCCATGCCTGTGTGTGCAGGATATAGCAATGCCATGCATGATGTAACAGGTGCATGGTATAGATCAAGTGACCAGCATGCAGACGACAAATGCCAGAAAGGGAAGAGACAACAAGGACATTCTAATACTTATTGAATTTTTGAAATAGAGAAGTCCATTCACAGCAGACACATTACTAAGGAATATTGAGACTGGTATGGTTGCAAATGATAATGCAAACACTGATAGAGCATTATAGATTGGAGATAAAATAATAGCTTCTATGACCGAACAACTTGTGACTGATATTTCATTCAAAAAGAAACACCACGCAGTTACTTTAGATGCAACAAGACCAGCCAACAGCAATATCATCCAAATACCACCTGTAGACCTTCAACTGATGTTCCAAAGACTTACAACTGCTGAACAAGAAAATTTGCCAACCATGACAGAACTATTTAAGTATGGGATATCGAGCTTTCCGTTATCTATGTTTGAATCAAACGGGTTTCTACGACAAGCGGCGAAGTCTACATTAGCAGACGAAATATGGAACTCATGAACATGTCAAGCTACTAATCTTCCTACATCAGATGTCGCGCATGTTATCGATGGTGGGTCCCTTCTTCGCACAGATTCATGGACAAAGGGCAAGACGTTCTTTGAGATATGTTCAAAATATGTAGATCACGTAAAATAGAAGGACTTGATTTGTGTCGTTGGAGGAAGTTTACATAAAAAACAATGTCCGTTAGTCGTGTAGTTAGCGTCCAGGTCCAGTCACTTCCACCCACTTCAAATTCTGCGCAATTTCACTCTGCGCGTTTATCTTCAGTGTCAGTATTGGTTGAACAAGACTTTTAGAGACATGGATCCAATAGCATGGGGTTGGACAATCAGGAAGGAAAACTTGTTCCCAATTGAAATGTCACAGCAGCCCGTCCCATTTTTACTCTTAGAAATAATCAACTGTACCTGCAAATCAGATTGTGATACCAAGAGATGTGGTTGCATGAAAAATGGTCTCAATTGCTCTGGTGGATGTGGAGGATGCAGTGGCATTAATTGTTCTAATGCACGGCCAATTACACTCACAGACCTTCAATATGATAAATGAGCATATTAACAGTAATAGTGAGAACATTTTTCTAGATCAGTGTCGAACTTTTTTTTTATCTTCTATCGAAAAAGATAACAAACTACCAAAAATGGTATTACTTTTTTTTAGTGAAATATGATTACTTCAATGATTTGTTTTATGTTGTTACCTAGACAAAGGGAATCTAAATATAAAACAAGATATTCTTACATCAAAAACGCATAGATTATAAAAATATGTCCATTAATAACAGAGTTATTCTTAATTTCCAGTTTTCCGTGATTTTTATTTAAAAACACACATATTTCAACCCAAAATACCCCTTTCCGCAAATTATATTTATGTATATTTTTAGTATGTTGTTAATACAAGTCCACATTCTAATTTGCACCCCAATAAAGCTTGGATTATAAAAAGTCGTTCACCAATAACCAAGTTATTCTTAATTTCCAGTTTTCCGTGATTTTCACTAAAAAAACACATATTTCACCCCAAAATACCCATTTCCACAAGCTATGTTTATATATAATTTTAGTATGTTGTTAATACAAGATACAAGTCAATGTTCTAATTTGCACCCATTAAAGTTGAGATTATGAAAATTCGCCCACCAATAACCAAGTTCTTCTTCATTCTTCATTTCCAGTTTTACTGGATTTTCACACACAAAAAACACTATTTCACCCCAAAATACCCTTTTCCGCAAATCATATGTATGTATATTTTCAGTATGGTGTTAATACAAGTCCATATTATAATTTGCACTCAAAAAACCTTGTGTTGCAATTAGTTGCAGGTTGAGCAATTTTTGGGGCTAAATTGACTAGACTATAAAGACGGAATATGTAACCATGATAACAGCTATATAAATAGACATTTACAAAGTATATAAATCACACAGTAAAACATTGTTATCTAGAACAGTTATTGATGTATCAGATCAATCGAATCCAAAGTTATTTCGAAGAGAAATCCTTTGATATGACATAACAAAATTTCACTTTGTCATTGTTGTTTCATTACAGATTGTAGAAGGATTTTGAGTCCGCAGCAATTGCGTAACACGTATCATTTGGGGATTACAGTCATGATTAAACAAGTTCATGAAACAACACACTTGTTTTAATTGTTGATTCTTTCAATTCAAGCATTTCGGATTAGTGCATTTCTATTTCCACTATGTAACTCACTATTCTATTAATATTATGATTAATCAAGAACCTGGAAACAGTAACAGGATGATGTACACATCAATGTTGTAAATATGGTATAATTGTGCTTTTCGGGGTGCGAATTTGTTCCACCAATACTTTATCAGTCAATTATTGGTACGGGAATATCAGCCAATCAAACAGATAACTCTAGCAATAAACAAAAGGTCGATGATCATTTTTTTGTGATACGTGTGACTTCGTTATTTGATCAAATGCAACATTTAAGAATTGAACAAATATACATGTCATATATACTCAAGAACAAGAAAAGTGTATGTATCTTATTAAAAAAATCTTGATAGTTCAATTCCTTAATTAACACACTGTCTGGCTATTTATTAACGTTGCTATTGCTTCAGCGCTAGGAAACCGCAATAGTAACAATTAGAGTATGACGGACGCCAATAACCGTAGCATATTAATGGATTGTTTGATAGATAGATTGTTGCTTAACGTCCAGCGAGCACTATATAAGGTATATTCAGGACGAGAACATGTTCAATAATATATATAAAACCAGCGATAAATTGATATATTGAGTCGTGAAAGATGTAATACTGAATGCGTTATTACTAAGAATATATATTTACCATTTCAGAACCTTGTATGAGTAAGTAGATTTAAATTTGCATCTTCCATTTTAATTTAATGGAACAAATATGAAATATTAGTTAGAGAGTGACATGTGACACCAGACAGATTAAGCTTAAAACAAAACAGACCCGTCGTGTAGAAGGATCGAATATATATGTAACCATGATAACAATTATAGACGTAGACATCAATAAATGGTGTAAATCGTACAGAAAAACCTCGTTATCTAAATCACAGACATCTATTTAATATACAGATCCAAATGTAGCAGGTATACAAATACCGAAGGGACAATCAAAAATGGATAATTCAGAGAAACTGGCAACATAGTGTACACAAGAACTTAGATCGACAAAATTCCTACCTAATGATCTGTGTTTCATGTGTATTTAATATTTCTGGTCCTACGGGAAGAATCTTTGCAATAGTACCAATCCATTACTTAGTGAAAATCATTACCGGTATGTACAAAGAGAGCATTGTAATATCAAATATTAAATTAAGCACTGTGAAGAGATCTACATATATAAATTAGGAGAGGTAAAAACCCTAATACTGTCTGTTGTTGTTTTATTAACGACTATCTGGCTTCTACTTTACTTTTTAATCTTAATTTAATGACATAAAGTTCTAATATCAATTAGTGAGAGAAACGTGATACCTTTTAAAACCTAAAATGAAACAAAGATCACAAAACATTGGGCCCCAAACACAAAGACAAAGAAGAAAAGAGATTACGTGAAGTGATACCTCCAACAGGTCAGTAGCGGTCGAATTGTAAAAATTGTACCCCGACGCTTCGTCGAAGGGGACAATAGAAATGGGTATCGTCCGCCCGTCCGTCCGTCCCTCTGTATGTCCGTCCATCGGTGTGCTTTTTGGTTTCCAGATGATAACTTGTGAATGAAAAGTCAAATTGAAGCTAGGTGTGGCATGTAAGTGTATCTTATGAATATCTAGGTCAAGTTCGATAATGACAATTTTTCGACAATTTTTACTAGAGTTGTGCCCCTTTTTATACCTCAAAATTGCTAAATATTTGGTTTTCAGATGATAACTTGGGAACACATAGTCAGATTGAAACTAGGTTTGGTATGTACGTATATCTCATGAATATCTAGGTCAAGTGCGATAGCGATCATTTTTCGACAAATCTTACCAGAGTTACTCCCCTTTTTTTACTTCAAAATTGCTAATATTCTGGTTTCCAAATTATAACTTGTGAACAAAAAGTCAGATTGAAACTAGGTTTGGTATGTAATTGTATCTCATGAATATCTAGGTCAAGTTCGATAATGATAATTTTTCGACAAATCTAACCAGAGTTACTCCCTTTTTTTTACTTTAAAATGGTCCTTGGATGGTCCCCTTTCAGAATTATGAGTGATACAGGCTCACCTGACCATCTAGTTTACAGTAGTTTTAAAATTTAATCTTACGATATAACCTTGGTGTCGGGGGACCAGTGGCCAACGGCCTTTTATTATAAGTTGTTGGTACTTCAGATTACTGGAATCGTATGTTAACTCGAAGAAATAATTTGGGTTCGTTCGAGTTCTACATAGCCAGGTTTTACTTTATGTCATTACTATTTATTCTTACAGAGAATAGATGGTGTTTGTGTCCGTTACAATCACTAAAGATGTTTCTTTGTGGTTTCACAATCATGATTACAAAATTGATACAAGTCCAGGAACCAACATTATAGTTCATTGTTAAATTCAAGTTACTCTGATTAGTAAATTGACAGCCTTAACAATTACGCTAGAGAATAAAAGCTACCAAGTGTTAAGAGTGCATATTCTACCATATAAGATATCTGACCAATTCTATATGGTAACAATAATATCAAAACCATACACAGATTATGAATAATTATTTATCTCGTAACAGTAATACATTTCTCTAGACAGTATGGTGTAAATATTGTATAATTCTATTTTAGGGGATCAGTTTTTTTCTGCAAAATCTTTATATTTAACAATGAACACGAATATATTTTCGAATCTTATTGATAACATCAGCAAAATGTCTTTCAGAAGCATTAGCACTCCAACAGTAGATTCTTAAAAATATAATTATTTTTATTCGAAACTGGAAACAGGGATATTGTGGAATCTAATTTGTAACATCAGCAAAACGTCTTTCAGATTGTTTGCTTTGTTCCTTTGATGGTGTTTAACGTCACTTACACCAATATTTCAGCTATATCGTGGGGGGGGGTCTGTTTTATTGGTGGAGGAAACCGGAGGACCCGGAGAAAAACACCGACATGTAATCCGAGAACCAACATTATAGTTCATTGTTCAATTCATATAATTCTGATTAGTTAATTGACAGCCTTCACAGTTACGCTAGAGAATCCAATTGATAACATCAGCAAAATATCTTTCAGAAGCCTAGGCACAATATTATAGAAGATGCAAATAAAAAACTAACATTTCAATATTTAACAGAAGCATATCCACAAATGCACACGAAAACAGGAATAATAAATACGTAATGGAGAATACACCCCAACTGTAGATTCTTAAAAATATAATTATTTTTATTCCAAACTGGAAACAGGGATATTCTGGAATCTAATTTGTAACATCAGCAAAATGTCTTTCAGATTGTTTGTTTTGTTCCTTTGATGGTGTATAACGCCACTTACATAAATATTTCAGTTATATCGTGGCCGTCACTTTTATTGGAGGAGGAAACTCTAGCACCCGGAGAAAACCACCGACCTGTAAGACGAGACACAACATTATAGACATTGCAATCGAAAAAGTATTATTACAGTATTGAACAGAAGCCGACAACAAACATTCACAAGAAAACACGAACAATAAATATCAAGGAAAATTTAGACTGATAAATTCCTGCCTCATGCTCTGTGCTTCTTCTGTCTTTAATGTATCCCGTCCTATAGGAAGTATTTCCACAATAGTACCACTCCACTACTTAGTATATACTTGATATATTCGATTTCCGAAAGCTGTAATATAATGAATGTTCTTCTAGTATAATTTTATTTTTAACATTTCAGCATCCAGCTGTAAGAAGACTTAAATATAATTGTGCAATTTGACGGTAAAGACGAAAGGTCAAAATATTCAATAAAATGTGAAATGCAGATGTATGTAGCCATGATAACAATGATATACGTATACATTTACAAATGATGTTAATTATACAGAAAACCTCGTTATCTTGAACTCGGGTAGTTCGTATGCATGGATACATCGATTTAAGATAGAGATCCAAATGTAGCAGCTAAAACATATTTATGAGGTTACCCTGATTACTAGAATACTCTTTAACTCGAAGTGATATGTGTGGTTCTTTAGAGTTCGACATAGCCAGGTATTAATTTATATGATTAATATTTTTCACAGAGTATAGATGATGTTTGTGTCCGTTACAACCTCTGAACATATTTATTTGTGATTTCACAATCATGACTACAAAATTGATACAAGTCCAAGAACCATCATTATAGTTCATTGTTCAATTCAAGTAATTATGATGAGTAAATTGACAGCCTTAACAATTACGCTAGAGAATGTAAGCTGCCAAATGTTAAGAGTGCATATTGTACCATATAGGATATCTCACCAATTCTATATGGTAACAATAATATCAAAGCCATACACAGATTATGAATAATTATTTATCTCGTAACAGTAAACATTTCTCTAGACAGTATTGGTGTAAATATTGTATAATTCTATTTTAGGGGATCCGTTTTTTCTGCAAAATCTTTATACTTAACAATGAACACGAATATATTTTCGACTCTTATTGATAACATCAGCAAAATGTCATTCATTTCAGTATTTAACAGAAGCACATCCACAAATGCACACGAAAACAGGAATAATAAAACGTAATGGAGAATACACTCCAACTGTAGATTCTTAAAAATATAATTATTTTTATTCGAAACTGGAAACAGGGATATTGTGGAATATCATTTGTAACATCAGCAAAATGTCTTTCAGATTGTTTGTTTTGTTCCTTTGATGGTGCTTAACGCCACTTACATCAATATTTCAGCTATATCGTGGCCGTCACTTTTATTGGAGGAGTAAACTCTAGGACCCGGAGAAAAACACCGACCTGTAAGCCGAGACACAACATTATAGACATTGCAATCGAAAAAGTATTATTACAGTATTGAACAGAGGCCCACCCCAAACATTCACAAGAAAACACGAACAATAAATATCAAGGAATAATTTAGACTGATTAATTCCTACCTTATGCTCTGTGCTTCTTTTTTCTTTAACGTATCTCGTCCTACAGGAAGTATTTCCACAATAGTACCACTTTACTACGTAGTATATACTTGATATATTTGATTTGCGAAAGCTGTAATATATTGAATGTTCTTCTAGTATAATTTTATATTTAACATTTCAGATTCCTCCGGTAAGTAGACTTAAATTTAATTGTGCAATTTGACTGTAAAGACGAAAGGTCAAAATATTCAATAAAATGTGAAATGCAGATACATAAAAGTACAGCAGTTGTAGCTTAAAATCAAACAAATATCACAAACTATTGGGCCTCACAAATATGGACAAAGAAGAATAAACTTCGTAACCAAGTGATTCTAAGGGGTCTATACCATCTGGTTCATATATGACACCCGTCGTGTATAAGGATGAACTATGTATGTAGCCAAGATGACAATGATATACGTATACATTTACAAATGATGTTAATTATACAGAAAACCTCGTTATCTTGAACTCGGGTAGTTCGTATGCATGGAGACATCGATTTAAGATAGAGATCCAAATGTAGCAGCTAAAACATATTTATGAGGTAACTCTGATTACTAGAATACTCTTTAACTCGAAATGATATGTGTGGATCTTTAGAGTTCGACATAGCCAGGTATTAATTTATGTGATTACTATTTTTCACAGAGAATAGATGATGTTTGTGTCCGTTACAACCTCTGAACATGTTTATTTTTGATTTCACAATTATGACTACAAAATTGATACAAGTCCAAGAACCATCATTATAGTTCATTGTTCAATTCAAGTAAATCTGATTAGTAAATTGACAGCTTTACCAATTACGCTAGAGAATATAAGCTGCCAAGTGTTAAGAGTACATATTGTACCATATAGGATATCTCACCAATTCCATATGGTAACAATAATATCAAAACCATACACAGATTATGAATACTTATTTATCTCGTAACAGTAAAACATTTCACTAGACAGTATTGGTGTAAATATTGTATACTTCTATTTTAGGGGATCCGTTTTTTCTGCAAAATCTTTATATTTAACAATGAACACGAATATATTTTCGAATCTTATTGATAACATCAGCAAAATGTCATTCAGAAGCCTAGGCACAATATTATAGAAGTTACAAATACAAAACTAACATTTCAGTATTTAACAGAAGCACATCCACAAATGCACACGAAAACAGGAACAATAAAACGTAATGGAGAATACACTCCAACTGTAGATTCTTAAGAATATAATTATTTTTATTCGAAACTGGAAACAGGGATATTGTGGAATATAATTTGTAACATCAGCAAAATGTCTTTCAGATTGTTTGTTTTGTTCCTTTGATGGTGCTTAACGCCACTTACATCAATATTTCAGCTATATCGTGGCCGTCACTTTTATTGGAGGAGTAAACTCTAGGACCCGGAGAAAAACACCGACCTGTAAGCCGAGACACAACATTATAGACATTGCAATCGAAAAAGTATTATTACAGTATTGAACAGAGGCCCACCCCAAACATTCACAAGAAAACACGAACAATAAATATCAAGGAATAATTTAGACTGATTAATTCCTACCTTATGCTCTGTGCTTCTTTTTTCTTTAACGTATCTCGTCCTACAGGAAGTATTTCCACAATAGTACCACTTTACTACGTAGTATATACTTGATATATTTGATTTGCGAAAGCTGTAATATATTGAATGTTCTTCTAGTATAATTTTATATTTAACATTTCAGATTCCTCCGGTAAGTAGACTTAAATATAATTGTGCAATTTGACTGTAAAGACGAAAGGTCAAAATATTCAACAAAATGTGAAATGCAGATACATAAAAGTACAGCAGTTGTAGCTTAAAATCAAACAAATATCACAAACTATTGGGCCTCACAAATTTGGACAAAGAAGAATAAACTTCGTAACCAAGTGATTCTAAGGGGTCACCACCCTCTGATTCATATATGACACCCGTCGTGTATAAGAATGGACTATGTATGTAGCCATGATAACAATGATATATGTATGCATTTACAAATGATGTTAATTATACAGAAAACCTCGTTATTTTGAACTCGTGTAATTCGTATGCATGGATACATCGATTTAAGAAAGAGATCCAAATGTAGCAGGTAAAAATATTTATGAGGTAACTCTGATTACTAGAATACTCTTTAGCTCGAAGTGATATGTGTGATTCTTTAGAGTTCGACATAGCCAGGTTTTACTTTATGTGATTAATATTTTTCACAGAGTATATATGATGTTTGTGTCCTTTACAAATTCTGAACACGCGTATTTGTGATTTCACAAACATGACTACAATATTAATACAAGTCCATATAGTTCATTGTTCAATAAAAGTAACTCTGATTAGTAAATTGACAGCTTTAAAATTACGCTAGAGAATATAACCTGCCAAATTTTAAGAAGAGTACATATTGTAACATATAAGATATCTCACCAATTCTATATGGTAACAACAATATAAAAGCCATACACAGATTATAAATAATTATTTATCTGGTAACAGTAAATGGTTGATCTAGACAGTATTGGTGGAAAAATTGTATAATTTTATTTTAGGGGATCCGGTTTCTGCAAATACTTTATATTCAACAATGAACACGGAGATATTGTCGATTCTTATTGATAACATCAGCAAAATGTCTATAAGAAGCCTAGACACAATATTATAGAAATTGCAAATAAAAAACTAACATTTCAGTATTTAACAGAAGCACATCCCACAAATGCACACGAAAACACAAACAATAAATACGTAATGGAGAATACACTCCAACTTTGATAACATCTATATACATAGACATTTACAAAGAATATAAATCACACAGTCAAACCTTGTTATCTAGAACAGTTATTGATGCATTTTAGTAACCAAATTTGAAACAAAGTGCAAACCAGATATTTCCGCAGTTCTAGATGGTTAAAACAGTATCAAATCCATACACATAAATAATTGAGTATCTATAAACAGTAACACGTTCTATAAGCTATATTCAGGACGAGAACATGCTCAATAATATATAAAAAGTAGCTATGAATTGGTTGATATATTGAGTCGTGAAAGATGTAATACTGAATGTTTTAATACTAAGATTTTATATTTACCATTTCAGAAAGAGTACCGAGTAGAAATAAGTAGATTTCAATTTACATCTTCTATTTGAAATTAATGGCACAAATATAAAATATTAGTTAGAAAGTGACATGTGACACCAGACAGATTAAGCTTAAAACAAAACAGAGATAATAGTAACACTTGCAGTATGACGATTGCTAGTAGCCACAACCTATCAATGGAATATATAGGTATTGAACGGCAACACATCCCGAATATATACAAGAACGATACAAATTGATGAATCTATAAAAATATAGTTGTTTGAATGGTTAAAAGTATTAACTAATACACCATTTGTTCCCTTTTTAGTAATGCTTACTTTGCTCCTATGCATTGTGTTTCCACAACAGTAACACGAAGCCATGAACTATACATTGATATATTTTAGTAACCAAATTTGAAACAAAGTGCAAACCAGATATTTCCGCAGATCTAGATGGTTACAACAGTATCAAATCCATACACATAAATAATTAAGTATTTATAAACAGTAACACGTTCTATAAGCTATATTCAGGACGAGAACATGTTCAATAATATATAAAAACTAGCTA
>MJUT01030043.1:0-24184 GCA_002080005.1 Gigantidas platifrons | reverse complement strand
TATTGAACGGCTACACATCCCAAATATATACAAGAACGATACAAGTTGATGAATCTATATATATATATATAGTTGTTTGAATGGTTAAAAGTATTAACTAATACACCATTGTTCCCTTTTTAGTAATGTTTACCCTGCTGCTATGCATTGTGTTTCCACAACAGTAACACGTAGCCATGAACTATACATTGATATATTTTAGTAACCAAATTTGAAACAAAGTGCAAACCAGATATTTCCGCAGTTCTAGATGGTTACAACAGTATCAAATCCATACACAGAAATAATTAAGTACTTATAAACAGTAACACGTTCTATAAGCTATATTCAGGACGAGAACATGTTCAATAATATATAAAAACTAGCTATGAATTGATATATTTAGTCGCGAAAGATGTAATACTGGATGTTTTAATACTAAGATTTTATCTTTACCATTTCAGCACGACCAAGGCGTCTAGGTAAGTAGATTTAAATTTACATCTTCCATTTGAATTTAATGGCACAAATATAAAATATTAGTTAGAGAGTGACATGTGATACCAGAGAGATTAAGCTTAAAACAAAACAGAGATAATAGTAGCACTTGGAGTATGACGATTGCTAGTAGCCGCAACCTATCAATGAAATATATAGGTATTGAACGGCTACACATCCCAAATATATACAAGAGCGATACAAGTTGATGAATCTATATATATTTATAGTTGTTTGAATGGATAAAAGTATTAACTAATAAACCATTTTACCCCTTTTTACTAATGTTTACTTTGATCCTATGCATTGTGTTTCCACAACAGTAACACGTAGCCATGAACTATACATTGATATATTTTAGTAACCAAATTTGAAACAAAGTGCAAACCAGATATTTCCGCAGTTCTAGATGGTTACAACAGTATCAAATCCATTCGCAGAAATAATTAAGTATTTATAAATAGCAACACGTTCATATACACAGCAATGGAGTAACGATGGCATTATTCTATTTAGGGAGTCAGTTTGTTCAGTAAATTCTTTATATTTAACAATGAACACGATGATATTGTGGATTCTAATTGGCAACATCAGGAAAATGTCTTTCAGAATCAGAAGCTCAATATTTTAGAAATTGCAAATGAAAAAGTAATATTTCTGTATTGAACAGAAGCACATCCCAAGCATGCACAAGAAAATACGAACAAGAAATATCGAGGGATATGCATAGGAAAATTTAGATTGATAAAATTCCTACCTAACGCTCTGCGTTTTATTTTTATTTTACGTCTCTCGTCCTACTGGAAGTATTTCTGCAATAGTGGCACTCCAATACTTAGTGATAATCATATAGTGCAAATCATAGCATTACTGTTATGTACAAAGACAACTTTTTAATATGAAATAATAATTTAAACACCTCTGGAGTGATCTACATGTATATATTAGGATGGGTCAAAACCATAACACTCGGTGTTTTTGCTTTATTAACGTCTATTATATAGTGCAAGTCATTACCTATTTGTACAAAGACAGCATTTTAATATTAAATATTAATTGAAACACCTGTTGAGGGATCTACAGGTATTAATTAGGATAGGTAAAAACCCTTACATTGTCTGTTGTGTGTGCTATTAACGTCTATCTGTCTTCTACGACAGTAGGTTCCTCAATAAAAAGACTTAAAGTATGACATGAACGACATTGATCAATAAATGTATCTAATTGAGTCGTAGAAGCTTTAATATATTGAATGTTTTTGAATTGAGATGCTATATTTAATATTTTAGAAGATGAAAAGACATACAGTAATCAGACTTACATTTACTTCTTTAATCTTAATTTGATGACATAAAATTAAAATATTAATTAGAGGGGGAAATGTTATACCAGATAAAACTTTAAATGAAAGAAAAATAACAAAATATTGGGACCCACAAACTGACACAAAGAAGAATAGCGAGTACATTAACTGATACGTTTAACCCTCTGGTGCATACAAGACACCTCTCGTGTACAAAGCCGGAATATGTATGTAACTTTGACAATATCTATATACAATACACCTCTACATGTATAAATTAGGAGAGGTAAAAACCCTAATACTGTCTGCTGTTGTTTTATTAACGACTATTTGGTTTCTACTTTACTTCTTTAATCTTAATTTAATGAAATAAAGTTTTAATATCAATTAGAGAGAGAAACGTGATATCTTTTAAAACCTAAAATGAAACAAAGATCACAAAATATTGGCCCCAAACACTCAGACAAAGAATAATAGAGAGTACGTGAATTGATACCCTCTAACGTGTCAGTAACGGTCGAATTGTAATAATTATAAGTTGTTGGTACTTCAGATTACTGGAATCGTAAGTTAGCTCGAAGAAATAATTTGAGTCCGTTCGAGTTCGACATAGCCAGGTTTTACTTTGTCATTGATTTTTATTCTCACAGAGAATAGATGGTGTTTGTGTCCGTTACAATCACTAAACATGTTTCTTTGTGGTTTCACAATTATGATTAAGAAAAGTTTGTATTGCAAAACCTAAGATATTTCACCAGTTCTACATTGAAACAACAATATCAAAGTCATACACAGATTATGAATAATTAATTATCTATAAATAGTAAAAAGTGTATGTTCACAATATTGGTGTAAAGATGGTATAATTATATTTTAAGGGGTCAGTTTGTTGAGTAAATTCTTGATATTCAACAATAAACACGGGGATAGTGTGGAGATTAATTTATAGCATCAGCAAAATGTCTTTCAGACACCGAGACACAAATAATAGAAGTTGCAAATGGAAAAAGTAATATTGCAGTATTGAACAGAAACCCAGCCCAACAATTGGCAAGAAAACACGAACAATAAATATCAAGGACAAATTTAGACTGATACCATTTCTACCTACTTCCCTGATCTTCTTTTCTATCTAATGTATCAGATGCACGAGAAGTATTTCCACAATAGAATCACTCCATTACTTAGTATATACGTGATACATTTGATTTGCGAAAGCTGTAATGTATTAAATGTTCTTGCAGTAAAATTATAGTAGACATAAATATATTTATTCAATCTGACGGTAATGACACAAAAGTTAAAATATTCATTTCAAAGTCATGGTGAAATGCGGACAGATAAAAGAACACCAGCTGTAATTGAAAATGAAACCATTTTTTTTTTAAATATTGGGCCTTACAAACTCAGAATTACCATCATGAGTGATCAAATGATTCCAACGCGGTAGTACCCCTGGTCCACACAAGACACCCATCGTGTATAAGGATGTAACCATGTATGTAACCATAACAACAATTATATACGTATACATTTACAAATGGTGTTGATGGTGTGTGTGTCCGTTACAATCACAAAACATGTTTCTTTGTGGTTTCCCAATCATGATTGCAAAATTTAGACAGGTTCATAAACCAACAGTTTAGTTCATTGTTCAATTTAAGCAACCCCGATTAATAAATGCATAGCTTCAATATATAACTTTGAAGATTTAAGTTACCAAATTTCAACAAGAGTGCATATGGTCACAAATCAGATAGTTCAACAGTTCTACATGGTACCAAAAGTATCAAATCATTATACAGATTATGAATAATTAATTATCTGTAAATAGTAAAAAGTTTATGTACACAGTATTAGTGCAAAGATTGTATAATTATATTTGAGGGGAGTCAGTTTGTTCCGTAAGTTCTTTATGTTCAACGATGGACACAGGGATATTGTGGAGTTTAATTTATAAATTCAGGATTAAGTAATCATGACGTCATTCAACATCTCATTTGAAATCAAATTGTGTAAGCAGATGAACGTTTAGTTAAAACGTTCTGCAGAGATGATAATAAACGATGGATTTTGATAAAGTACTGCGCTGGCTATTATTATACCTACTTTGTCCCAGTATTGATAAAAATGCTGTTATAGTGACAACCGGAACCTTTTAACCATAGTGGAAGCGGGAGGTTTGGCGCCGTAAAATCTGATTCAACCCACCATCTCTTTGGAAATGCCTGTACCATGTCAGGGCCATTGTGGTTTTCCCAATTTTCCGGTTGTTGATTGATTTTGCCTGTTTTTTGATTTATGAGTTTTACCTTTCCCTTTGGAAGATTGCTCGGTGTTCGGTAGTTTGTTATTACCTTTATTTGATTAATTTAGTGACTGGAAACGCCCACCGTGCTTGTACCAAGGCGGGAAAGCGAGCAGTCATGAGTTTGTGTACAGAGATTACCCACAGACAAAGGTGTGTATAATATGCAAAACAGAAACCAATAATGGAAGCATGATAGTTCAATTAACAGAAAACTGAGCATTGGGATGAATAAAACAAATAAAGAAAGGGAAGATCACATCGTAACAAAATATGGTCATACTGTTCAAGAAAAGTGTCAACGTACCTCCATAAATCCAATTGTAATTAAAGGTCTCAAGCGAAAACCTTCTGAACCAGTTAATGAACAACCTTTACTTCGTTCTGAAAAAACAATTTGACTTTAAAGAAGACTGCCTTTTTTGTGGAGCTTCTGTCGTTGAAAATACTGCTAAAAGAAAGAGATGTTCATGCTATTCGTACAATGGAATGTCAGAAAACTGTGGAACAGAGATGTAATGAAAGGAACGACGAATGGGCCATTGGAATTAAAAGAGGAATATAATTTGCAAAAGACCTTCATGCGCAGATGCAGAATATCATAAGGCATGTAGTACAAACATTCACACAAACAGAGGCATTCCACAGATGTTTTAACCATCGAAGATGGATAAAGATCAGTTTACCTGAGGAAGGCCTTCGACCACGTATCAATATTTTCTCGAAGTGACTAACTACAGTCCATACTACATGAAAAATAAACTTAAGGAACATTACGGATCATCGATTTTTATATCTGAAATTAATGGGAAATCAAATGCTGTTACATTTCGACAAAAATGCTTCCACAGTACTGCATAACTTTTATAAATAATCCACTGCCCAGAAATGTGAAGAAGAAAACAAAATGTATATATTAAAAGCAGCGGCAGCTTTTATCAAGAATGACACTCGCTCAAAGCCTGTCAACAAACAGTGCTATCCAAGTACAGAAGCTATTCGGTCTGCAATAGAGCACGTACCTAAAAGCATTGCGTTTTTCCTCCGCAATGTATTCTCTAAAAGGGACTCGGATCTGCAAGTTCATTCCATAGGACAAGCCATTGTTCAGGCATCTCGACCACGATTAGCAATTGAGCCATTACATATCGGTCTAGCAGTTCAAATGCATCATATGTTTGGATCACGATTTCTTATAGAAACTCTAAGCAGCATGGGTTTTTGTTACTCGTATTCAGAAGTCCAACAATTTGAATCATCACCAGTGGTAGCAAAAAACCAAGACACATCACCTTCACTTGATCGATAACATTTCTTACAATTTGTGGGTGACAACGTTGATCATAATAATGACACCATCGATGGCAGTAATACTTTCCATGGAATGGGAATCATGGCATGTGCAACACATGGCAAACAAAAGTCACCAAAAGTAATCCCTAGGGTTGAGGTAAATATAGAGGAACTGATATCGATCGGTCATGTTAATGTGTTCCACTACAAGTCTCATCAACGTGGAAATTCGTTTACATCGATGAGATTTCAAAAACTCCAAGAACTTAGAAAAAGGAACACAACGTGGAAAGTTTATTTTCTGATCAAGGTGTTGTGGCCATTAAAATGACCTATGTCAGGATGGTCTGGTCTTAGGCAGATGGTGTGCACTGGAAACAATCCAGGGTTGTCAAATATAACATTCCTTCCAATGATCGATTTAAACCCTAGTGCCATGTCATGTGTTTATTCTACATTGAAGTTTCTGTGCAAGGAAGCCTCACACCACAGCAGGCTCCTGTCATCACATTTGACCAACCATTATACTGGAAAGCATTGATTATAAGCTGTGATGAAGAGTGCAAAAATAGCATTGTCAGACTTGGCGGGTTCTATACGGAAATTAACATTTTAGGAAGCATATGTCGACTTATGTCAGGGACGGGGTTGAAAGCGTTATTAGAGTTAGTATATGCACCTAATGCTGAGTGAAAAAGCCGTTTCACGTTCTGTTCGGGGTTTCGTGCTCGTTGACATTGCATTACACTGTCTGATGACAGAGGAACTGTTTGGTACAAGTCATACAAATGCTGAAATAGAAAGAGTTGAACCTACTCTATTCACTAATATTTTGAGTGAGGCAGGCTAATTGTTTGACAAGTTACTTAATAGACAAGAAACCGTGGAAAAGTTGGTGAACCATGATGCTCTTAAAGCAGTTGAGAAAGAATTTGAATTACAGAAAATGCGCTTTAAAGAGCTTCGGACCTCTAACTTGTGGCTTTCTTTTTGTGAGATGGTTGCAGTTTTGTTAAGATTTCTTTTGGCAGAATGAACCGGTGATTGAGAACTCCACTTGTTGTCTGTTCAATAAATGCTACCATACCTAGCTGCTGCAGGTCATAATCTCTACACAAAATCTGCTTACATTTATCTTTCACAGATGCAGAATCTGAAAGCAACGTATCCGGATATACATGCTCATTTTATGCGAGGTCATCATGTTGTACGTAGGAGTGATATACTTTGGGCTTGCTTGTCAACGGATTAAGCCATTTAACAAGTGCTCATGAGAAGTGTAAAATCTACTGGAGGATTAACACGAGGACGCCGAATGGGCGAAGCTCCCAGAACACAATGGTTATTAGCCATGTCTGTGTGTGCAGAATATAACAATGACATGCAATATGTAACAGGTGCAGGGTATAGATTAAGTGACGAGCATGAAGACGACAAACGCCAGAACTGTCAGAGTCAAAAGTAGGTTCGACAAATGGCAGAAAGGGAAGAGACAACACAGACATTCTAATACTTATTGAATATTTGAAAGAGAGAAGTCCATTCACAGCAGATAAATTACTAAGGAATATTGAGACTGGTATGGTTGCAAATGATAATGCAAACACTGATAGAGCAAAGAAAATTGGAGACAAAATAATAGCTTCTATGACCGAACAACTTGTGACTGATATTTCATTCAAAAAGAAACACCAGGCAGTAACTTTCGATGCAACAAGACCAGCCAACACCAATATCATCCAAATACCACCTGTAGACCTTTAACTGGTGTTCCAAAGACTTTCAACTGCTGGACAAGACAATTTGCCAACCATGACATAACTATTTAAGTATGAGCTATCGAGCTTTCTGTCATCTATGTTTGAATCAAACGGGTTTCTACAAGCGACGAAGTCTACATTAGCAGACGCAATATGGAACTCAGGAACATGTCAGGCTACTAATCTTCCTACATCAGATGTCGCGCATGTTATCGATGGTGGGTCCCTTCTTCACAGAGTTCTATGGACAAAAGGCCAGACGTTCTTTGAGATATGTTCAAAATATGTAGATCACGTAAAAAAGAAGTTTCTTAATCCTACTGATGTTCTTGATGGTTACAAAAACCACTCGATCAAAGATATCACTCACATGAGGCACAGCAAGGATATTGCATCAAACACAGTGACTTTCACAAAAGATATGGCTCTTCGGGTGAAGAAAGAAACTTTCTGAGTAAACAAGGGAATCAAACAATGTTTTGTCACTCTTCTAAAAGATACATGTAATGCCAATGGAATTACAGCTATTCAGGTGGAAGATGATGCCGATTTAATGATAGTACAGACAGCTGTAACGAAGTCAGATAAAAAAGAAGTGGAAGTATTTGGAGAAGACACCGATTTGCTTGTTTTGTTATGTCATCATGCCAAGCAAAAGAAGAAAGCAATTTATTTCACTTCAAATAAACATGTTACTACAAAAACACACAAAATATGGGATAAATCCAACACAAAATTTGCTATCTTGTCCCCTTTATTAATTCCATGACTGGATGTGACACAACAAGTAGGTTGTTTGGAATAGGTAAACAATTTGTGCAAAAAAAAAAAAATTGAAGTCCGATCCATATCTTCAGGAGCAAACAAAAGTTTTCATGGCTGAAAATATGTCAAAGCAAGCAATAATCAAGGCTGGAGAAGAGGTCATTGTCTGGTTGTATGGTGGACTGTTATTGGAAGGACTTAATTTGTGTCGTTCGAGGAAGTTTTTAAAAAAAAAATGTCGTCAGTCGTGTAGTCAGCGTCCATGTCCAGTCACTTCCACCCACTTAAAAAGCTGCCCAATTTCACTCTTTGTGCGTTTATCTTCAGTGTCAGTATTGGTTGAACAAGACTTTTAGAGACATGGATCCAATAGCATGGGGTTGGACAATCAGGAAGGAACACTTGTTCACAATTGAAATGACAGAGCAGCCTGCCCCAGATTTTCTGTTGGAAATAATCAACTGTAACTGCAAATCAGATTGTGATACCAAGAGATGTGGTTGCAGGAAAAATGGTCTGAATTGCTCTGGTGGATGTGAAGGATGCAGGGGAATTAATTGTTCTAATGCGCGGTCAATTACACTCACAGACCTTCAATATGATGAATGAGCATATTAACAGTAATAGTGAGAACATTTTTCTAGATCAGTGTCGAACTATTTTGATCTTCTATCGAAAAAGATAACAAATACCAAAAATGGTATTAATTTTTATTTATTGAAATATGATTACTTCAATGATTTGTTTTTATGTTGATACCTAGACAAAGGGAATACAAATAAAAAAAAAGATATTCTTACATCAAAAACGCATAGATTATAAAAATCTTCCCATTGATAACAGAGTTACCCTTTTCCGCAAATTATATATTTAGCATGTTGTTAATACAAGTCCACATTCTCATTTACACCCCAATAAAGCTTACATTATAAAAATTCGTCTACCAATAACCAAGTTCTTCTTCATTTCTAGTTTTACAGGATTTTCACACACAAAAACACTATTTCATCTCAAAATACCCTTTTCCGCAAATTATATTTTTAATATATTGTTAATACAAATCCACATTCTAATTTGAGCCCCAAATAAAGCTTAGATTATAAAAATTCGTTTACCAATAACCAAGTTATTCTTAATTTCCAGTTTTCCGTGATTTTCACTAAAAAACACATATTTCACCCCAAAATACCCATTTCCGCAAACTATATTTATGTATATTTTTAGTATGTTGTTAATACAAGTCAATGTTCTAATTTGCACCCATTAAAGCTTAGATTATAAAAATTCGCCCACCAATAACCAAGTTCTTCTTAATTTTTCATTTCCAGTTTGACAGGATTTTCACACAAAAACACTATATCACCCCAAAATACCCTTTTCCGCAAATTATATTTTTAGTATGTTGTTAATACAAGTCCACATTTTCATTTACACCCCAATACAGCTTAGATTATAAAAAAATCGTCTACCAATAACCAAGTTCTTCTTCCTTTCCAGTTTTACGTGATTTTCACTAAAAACACATTTTTCACCCCAAAATACCTTTTTCCGCAAATCATATGTATGTATATTTTTAGTATGTTGTTAATACAAGTCCATATTATAATTTGCACTAAAAAAAGCCTTTTGTTGCAATTAGTTGCAGGTTGAGCAATTTTTGGGGCTAAATTGACAAGACTATAAAGACGGAATATGTTTGTAACCATGATAACAGCTATATAAATAGACATTTACAAAGTATAGAAATCACACAGTAAAACCTTGTTATCTAGAACAGTTATTGGTGTATCAGATCAATCGAATCCAAAGTTAATTGGAAGAGAAATCGTTTGGTCCGTTCCAGACCGACATAGCAAAATTGCACTTTATGTCATTGTTGTTTCATTACAGATCGTAGAAGGATTTCGAGTCCGTAACAATTGCGTAACACGTATCATTTGGGGTTTACAGTCATTATTAAACAAGTTCATGAAGCAACACGCCTGTTTTCATTGTTGATTCTTTCAATTCAAGCATTTCGGATTACTGAATTTATATTTCCACTATGTAACTCACCAATATATTAATATTATGATTAATCAAGTACCTGGAAACAGTAACACGATGATGTACACATCAATGGTGTAAATATGGTACAATTGTGCCTTTCAGGGGGCGAATTTTTTCCACGAATACTTTATTAGTCAATTATTGGAAAGGGAATATCAGCCAATCAAACTGATAAATCCAGCAATAAACAAAAAATCGATGATCATTTTTTTTTATGATACGTGTGACTTCGTTATTAAATAAAATGCAACATTTAAGAATTGAACAAATATACATGCCATATATACACAAGAACAAGAAAAGTGTATGTATCTCAATAAAAAATGTTGATAGTTCAATTCCTTAACTAACACACTGTCTGGCTATTTATTAACGTTGCTATTGCTTCAACGCTAGGAGACCGCAATAGTAACAATTAGAGTATGATGGGCGCCAATAACCGTAACCTATTGATGGATTGTTTGATATATATATTGTTGCTTAACGTCCAGCGAGCACTATATAAGCTATATTCAGAACGAGAACATGTTCAATAATATATAAAAAAACTAGCTATAAATTGATATATTGAATCATGAAAGATGTAATACTGAATGTGTTAATACTAAGAATTTATATTTACCATTTCAGAACCAGTACTGCCTAAGAGTAAGTAGATTTAAATTTGCATCTTCCATTTGAATTTATTGGAACAAATATAAAATATTAGTTAGAGAGTGACATGTAACAACAGACAGATTAAACTTAAAAGAAAACAGACCCGTCGTGTAGAAGGATGGAATATGTATGTAACCATGATAACAATTATAAACGTAGACATTAATAAATGGTGTAAATCGTACAGAAATACTTCGTTATCTAAATCACAGACATCTATTTAATATACAGATCCAAATGTAGCAGGAATACAAATACCGAAGGGGCAATCAAAAAATGGATAATTCAGAGAAACTGGCAACATAGTGTACACAAGAGCTTAGACCGACAAAATTCCTACCTAATGCTCTGTGTTTCATGTTTATTTGATGTTTCTGGTCCTACGGGAAGATTTTTTGCAATAGTACCAATCCACTACTTAGTGAAAATCATTACCGGTATGTACAAAGAGAGCATTGTAATATCAAATATTAATTTAAACACCTGTGAAGAGATCCACATATATAAATTAGGAGAGGTAAAAGCCCTAATACTGTCTGTTGTTGTTTTATTAACGACTATCTGGTTTCTACTCTACTTCTTTAATCTTAATTTAATGACATAAAGTTCTAATACCAATTAGAGAGAGAAACGTGATACCATTTAAAACCTAAAATGAAACAAAGTTCACAAAATATTGGCCCCCAACCACTCAGACAAAGACGAATAGAGATTACGTGAATTGATACCTCTAACAGGTCAGTAGCGGTCGAATTGTAATAATTATAAGTTGTTGGTACTTCAGATTACTTGAATCGTAAGTTAGCTCGAAGAAATAATTTGAGTCCGTTCGAGTTCGACATAGCAAGGTTTTACTTTATGTCATTGATATTTATTCTCACAGAGTATAAGCAAAAAGTCGATGATCATTTGTTTTGTGATACGTGTGACTTCGTTATTTGATCAAATGCAACATTTAAGAATTTAACAAATATACATGCCATATATACACAAGAACAAGACAAGTGTATGTATCTTATTAAAAAATGTTGATAGTTCAATTTCTTAACTAACACACTGTATGGTTATTTATTAACGTTGTTATTGCTTTAACGCTAGGACACCGCAATAGTAACAATTGGAGTATGACGGACGCCAATAACCGTAACCTATTACAGGATTGTTTGATAGATAGATTGTTGCTTATATAAGCTATATTCAGAATGAGAACATGTTCAATAATATATAAAAACTAGCTATCAATTGATATATTCAGTCGTGAAAGATGTAATAATGAATATTTTAATACTAAGACTTTATATTTACCATTTCAGAACTAAGACCACCTAGGTGTAAGTAGATTTAAATTTGCATCTTCCATTTCAATTTAATGGAACAAATATAAAATATTAGTTATAGAGTGACATGTGACACCAGACAGATTAAGCTTAAAAGAAAACAGACCCGTCGTGTAGAAGGATGGAATATGTATGTAACCATGATAACAATTATAGACGTAGACATTAATAAATGGTGTAAATCGTACAGAAAATCCTCGTTATCTAAATCACAGACATCTATTTAATATACAGATCCAAATGTAGCAGGTATACAAATATCGAAGGGGCAATCAAAAATGGATAATTCAGAGAAACTGGCAACATAGTGTACACAAGAGCTTAGACCGACATAATTCCTACCTAATGCTCTGTGTTTCATGTGTATTTAACATCTCTTGTACTACCGGAAGTCTTTCTGCAATAGTACCACTCCACTACTCAGTGAAAATCATTACCGGTATGTATAAAGACAGCATTTTAATATCAAATATTAATTTAACCACCTGTGAAGTGATCTACATGTATAAATTAGGAGAGGTAAAAACCCTAATGCCGTCTGTTGTTGTTTTATTAACGACTATCTGACTTCTACTTTACTTCTTTAATCTTAATTTAATGACATAAAGTTCTAATATCAATTAGAGAGAGGAACGTGATACCATTTAAAACCTTCAATGAAACAAAGATCACAAAGTATTGGGCCCCAAATACTCAGACAAAGAATAATAGAGATTACGTGAATTGATACATCTAACAGGTCAGTAGCGGTCGAATTGTAAATTTAAACAGGTTCACGAACCAACATTTTAGTTCATTGTTCAATTCAAGAACCCTGATTTGTAAATTGATATCTTTAATATTTAGCTTAGAGAATATAAGTTATCAGATTTAAAGAAATGTTCGTATTACAAAACCTAAGATATTTCATCGGTTCTACATGGAAACAACAATATCAAAGTCATACACATATTATGAATAATTAATTATCTCTAAATAGTCAAAAGTGGATGTACACAATATTGGTGTAAAGATGGTATCATTCTATTTTAAGGGGTCAGTTTGTTGAGTAAATTCTTTATATTCAACAATAAACACGGGGATATTGTGGAGATTAATTAATAGCATCAGCAAAATGTCTTTCAGACACAGAGACACAAATAATAGAAGTTGCAAATGCAAAAAGTAATATTGCAGTATTGAACAAAAACCCAGCCCAGCAATTGACAAGAAAACACGAACAATAAATATCAAGGACAAAATTAGACTGATAAAATTCCTACCCACGGGTCTGAGCTTCTTGTCTATCTAATGTACCTCGTGCACGAGAAGTATTTCCACAATATAACCACTCCACTACTTAGTATATACGTGATGTGATACGTTTGATTTGCGAAAACTGTAATGTATTAAATGTTCTTGCAGTAAAAATTTTATTTTTAACGTTTCAGATGTAATGGACGGTAAGTAGAAATAGATAGACTTATTAAATTTGATGGTAATGACACAAAGGTTAAAATATTCATTACATGGTGAAATGCGGACCGATAAAAGAACACCAGCTGTAAATTGAAATGAAACCATTTTTTTTTTTAAATAGTGGGCCTTGCAAACTCAGATAAAACAGAATTAGCATCATGAGTGACCAAATGATTCCAACGCGTTAGTAGCCCTGCTTCACACAAGATACCCATCGTGTATAAGGCTAGAACATGTATGTAACCATGACAACACTTATATACGTATACATTTACAAATGGTGTAGATGATGTTTGTGTCCGTTACAATCACTAAACATGTTTCTTTGTGGTTTCACAATCATGATTACAAAATTTAAACAGGTTCATCAACCAACAGTTTAGTTCATTGTTCAATTTAAGCAACTCCGATTAGTAAATTTATAGCTTCAATATTTAACTTTGAAAATTTAAGGTACACAATTTCAACAAAAGTGAATATAGTCTCAAATCAGATATTTTACCAGTTCTACATGGTGACAACAGTATAAAATCCATATACAGATTATGAATAATAAATTATCTATAAATAGTAAAAAGATTATGTACACAGTATTGGTGTAAGGATTGCTTAATTCTATTTGATGGGAGTCAGTTTGTTCCGTAAGTTCTTTATGTTCAACAATGGACACGGTGATATTATGGAGTTTAATTTATAAATTCAGGATTAAGTAATCGTGGTTTAGACATGACGTCAGTCAACATCTCATTTGAAAATCAAATTGTGTAAGAAGATGACCGTTTAGTTAAAACGTTCTGCAGAGACGATAATAAACGTTGGATTTTCAGAGTACTGCGTTGACTACTATTATACCTACTTTGTCCCAGTATTGTTAAAATGCTGTTATGGTGACAACCGGAACCTTGTAGCCATAATGGAAGCGGAAGGTTTGGCGCCGTAAGATATGATTGAACCCACCATTTCTTTGGAAATGCCTGTACTAAGTCAGGGCCATTGTGATTTTCCCATTTTTCCGGATGTTGACCTATTTTGTTTGTTGATTTATGAGTTTTGCCTTTCCCTTTGGAAGATTGCTCGGTGTTCGGTAATTTTGATATTACCCTTATTTGATTAAGTTAGTGACTGGAAACGCCCACCGTGCAGTTGTACCAAGGCGGAAAAGCGAGCAGTCATGAGTTTGTGTACATAATATGCAAAACAGAAACCAATGATGGAAGCAAGATAGCTCAATCAACAGAAAAGTGGAACATTGGGATGAATACAGCAAGTAAAGAAAGGGGAGATGACATCGTAACAAAATATGGCCATACTGTTCATGAAAAGTGTCGACGTACATACATAAATCCAATTGTAATTAAAGGTCTAAAGAGAAAACCTTCTGAACCAGTTAATGAACAACCTTTACTTCGTTCTGAAAAACAATGTGACGTTAAAGAAGATTGCCTTGTTTGTGGAGCTTCTGTCGTTGAAAATACTGCTAAAAGAAAGACATTTGATGTTCATGCTGTTCGTACAATGAAAATTTCAGAAAACTGTTGAACAGATATGTAATGAAAGCAATGAAGAATTCGCCATTGAAATTAAATATAATTTGCAAGAGATCGACATGTAGTACACACATTCGCACACACAGAGGCATTCCACAGATGTTTTCACCACCGAAGATAGATAAAGATCAGTGTAATCGAGGAAGGCCTTCGAACACGTATCGATATTTTCTCGAAGTGACTAAATACAGCCCATGCTACATGAAAATTAGAATTAAGTAACATTACGGATCATCGATTTTTATATCTGAAATTAATGGGAAATCAAATGTTGTTACATTTCGACAAAATGCTTCCACAATACTGCATAACTTCTATAAAGAATCCACTGCCCGGAAATTGGAAGAAGAGAGCAAAATGTCTATTTTAAAGGCAGTGGCAGCTTTTATCAAGAATGACATTCGCTCAAAGCCTGTCAACAAACAGTGCTATCCAAGTACAGAAGCTATTCAGTCTGCAGGAAAGTACGTACCTAAAAGCATTGCGTTTTTCCCCCGCAATGTATTCTCTAAAAAGGACTCGGATCTGCAAGTTTATTCCATAGGGCAATAGGGCAAGCCATTGTTCAGGAAGCTCGACCACGATTAGCAATTGAGCCATTACATATCGGTCTAGCAGTTCAGATGCATCATATGTTTGGATCACGATTTCTTATTGACACTCTAAGCAGCATGGGTTTTTGTTCCTCGTATTCAGAAGTCCAAACAATTGAATCATCAGCAGTGGTAGCAAAAAACCAAGACACATCACAATCACTTTATCAATAACATTTCTTACAATTTGTGGCCGACAACGTTGATCATAATATTGACACCATCGATGGCAATAATACTTTTCATGGAATGGGAATCATGGCATGTGCAACACCTGGCAAACAAAAGTCACCAAAAGAAATCCCTAGGGTTGAGGTAACTATAGAGGAACTGATATCGATTGGTCATATAAATGTGTTCCATAACAAGTCTGATCAACGTGGAAATTCGCTTACATCGATGAGATTTCAAAAACTCCAAGAACTTAGAAAAAGGAACACAACGTGGAAAGTTGATATTCTGATCAAGGTGTTGTGGCCATTAAAATCACCTATGACAAGATGGTCTGGTCTTATGCAGATGGTGTGCACTGGAAACAATTCAGGGTTGTCAAATATAACATTCCTTCCAATGGTCGAATTAAACCCTAGTGATATTTCATGTGTTTATTCGACATTGAAGCTTGTGTTCAAGGAATCCAATCACCACAACAGACTCCTGTCATCATATTTGATCAACCATTATACTGGAAAGCATTGATATTAAGCTGTGATGAAGTGTGAAAAAATATCATTGTCAGACTTGGCGAGTTCAATACGGAAATGAGCTTTTTAGGAAGCATATGTCGACTTATGTCAGGGACGGGGCTGAATGAGTTATTAGAGTTGGTATATGGACCTAATGCAGTTACCCACATGCTGAGGGAAAAAGCTTTTTCACGTTCTGTTCGAGGTTTCGTGCTCGTTGACATTGCATTACACTCTCTGATGACAGAGGAATTGTTTGGTACAAGTTATACAAATGATGAAATAGAAAGAGCTGAACCTTCTCTATCCAATAATATTTTGACTGATGCAGGCCAACAGTTTTACAAGTTACTTAATAGACAAGAAACCGTGGAAAATGTAGTGAACCATGATGTTCTTACAGTAGTTTAGAAAGAATTTAAATTACAGAAAATGCGTTTTAAGGAGTTTAGGACCTCCACCTTGTGGTTTTCTTTTTGTGAGATGGTTGCAGTTCTGAAAAGATTTATCTTGGCAGAAAGAGCCGGTGATTGGGAACTGCACTTGTTGTCGGTTCAAGAAATGCTACCATACCTAGGTGCTGCAGGTCATAATCTCTACACAAAATCTGCTTACATTTATCATTCACAGATGGAGAATCTGAAAGCAACGTATCCGGATATACATGCTCATTTTATGCGAGGTCATCATGTTGTACGTAGGAGTGATAGACTTTGGGCTGGTTTGTCATCGGATTAAGCCATTGAACAAGTGCTCATGAGAAGTGTAAAATCTACTGGAGGATTAACACGAGGACGCCGAATGGGCGAAGCTCCCAGAACACAATGGTTATTAGCCATGTCTGTGTGTGCAGAATATAACAATGACATGCAATATGTAACAGGTGCAGGGTATAGATTAAGTGACCAGCATGAAGACGACAAACGCCAGAACTGTCAGAGTCAAAAGTAGGTTCGACAAATGGCAGAAAGGGAAGAGACAACACAGACATTCTAATACTTATTGAATTTTTGAAAGAGAGAAGTCCATTCACAGCAGATAAATTACTAAGGAATATTGAGATTGGTATGATTGCAAATGATAATGGAAACACTGATAGAGCAAAATAAATTGGAGATAAAATAATAGCTTCTATGACCGAACGACTTGTGACTGATATTTCATTCAAAAAGGAACACCACGCAGTTATTTTAGATGCAACAAGACCAACCAACACCAATATCATCCAAATACCACCTGTAGACCTTCAACTGATGTTCCAAAAGACTTACAACTGCTGAACAAGAAAATTGGCCAACCATGACAGAACTATTTAAGTATGGGATATCGAGGTTTCCGTTATCTATGTTTGAATCAAACGGGTTTCTACGACAAGCGGCGAAGTCAACATTAGCAGACGAAATATGGAACTCATGAACATGTCAAGCTACTAATCTTCCTATATCAGATGTCGCGCATGTTATCGATGGTGGGTCCCTTCTTCGCAGAGTTTCATGGACAAAGGGCAAGACGTTCTTTGAGATATGTTCAAAATATGTAGATCACGTAAAATAGAAGGACTTGATTTGTGTCGTTGGAGGAAGTTTACATAAAAAACAAAGTCCGTCAGTCGTGTAGTTAGCGTCCAGGTCCAGTCACTTCCACCCACTTCAAATGCTGCGCAATTTCACTCTGCGCGTTTATCTTCAGTGTCAGTATTGGCTGAACAAGACTTTTAGAGACATGGATCCAATAGCATGGGGTTGGACAATCAGGAAGGAAAACTTGTTCCCAATTGAAATGTCACAGCAGCCCGCCCCATATTTGCTGTTGGAAATAATCAACTGTACCTGGAAATCAGATTGTCAAACCAAGAGATGTGGTTGCAAGAAAAATGGTCTCAATTGGTCTGGTGGATGTGGAGGATGCAGGGGCATCAATTGTTCTAATGCACGGCCAATTACACTCACATACCTTCAATATGATAAATGAGCATATTAACAGTAATATTGAGAACATTTTTCTAGATCAGTGTCGAACTTTTTTTTTATCTTCTATCGAAAAAGATAACAAACGACCAAAAATGGCATTAATTTTTTTTTAGTGAAATATGATTACTTCAATGATTTGTTTTATGTTGATACCTAGACAAAGGGAATCCAAATATAAAACAAGATATTCTTACATCAAAAACGCATAGATTATAAAAATATGCCCATTAATAACAGAGTTATTCTTAATTTCCAGTTTTCCGTGATTTTCACTTAAAAACACACATATTTCAACCCAAAATACCCCTTTCCGCAAATTATATTTATGTATATTTTTAGTATGTTGTTAATACAAGTCCTCATTCTAATTTGCACCCCAATAAAGCTTGGATTATAAAAAGTCGTTCACTAATAACCAAGTTATTCTTAATTTCCAGTTTTCCGTGATTTTCACTAAAAAAACACATATTTCACCCCAAAATACCCATTTCCGCAAACTATGTTTATATATAATTTTAGTATGTTGTTAATACGAGTCAATGTTCTAATTTGCACCCATTAAAGTTGAGATTATGAAAATTCGCCCACCAATAACCAAGTTCTTCTTCATTCTTCATTTCCAGTTTTACTGGATTTTCACACAAACAAAAACACTATTTCACCCCAACATACCCTTTTCCGCAAATTATATGTTTAGTACGTTGTTAATACAAGTCCATATTCTCATTTACACCACAATAAAGCTTATATTATAAAAATTCGTCCACCAATAATCAAGTTCTTCCTTTCCAGTTTTACGTGATGTTCACTAAAAAACACATATTTCACCCCAAAATACCCTTTTCCGCAAATCATATGTATGTATATTTTCAGTATGTTTTTAATACAAGTCCATATTATAATTTGCACTCAAAAAACCTTGTGTTGCAATTAGTTGCAGGTTGAGCAATTTTTGGGGCTAAATTGACTAGACTATAAAGACGGAATATGTATGTAAACATCATACCAGCTATATAAATAGACATTTACAAACTATATAAACCACACAGTAAAACCTTGTTATCTAGAACAGTTATTGATGTATCAGATCAATCGAATCCAAAGTTATTTCGAAGAGAAATCCTTTGATACGACATAACAAAATTTCACTTTGTCATTGTTGTTTCATTACAGATTGTAGAAGGATTTTGAGTCCGTAGCAATTGCGTTACACGTATCATTTGGGGATTACAGTCATGATTAAACAAGTTCATGAAGCAACACACTTGTTTTAATTGTTGATTCTTTCAATTCAAGCATTTCGGATTAGTGAATTTCTATTTCCACTATGTAACTCACTAATATATTAATATTATGATTAATCAAGTACCTGGAAACAGTAACAGGATGATGTACACATCAATGTTGTAAATATGGTATAATTGTGCTTTTCGGGGTGCGAATTTGTTTCACGAATACTTGATCAGTCAATTATTGGAACGGGAATATCAGCCAATCAAACTGATAACTCTAGCAATAAACAAAAAGTCGATGATCATTTTTTTATGATACGTGTGACTTCGTTATTTGATCAAATGCAACATTTAAGAATTGAACAAATATTACATGCCATATATACACAAGAACAAGAAAAGTGTATGTATCTTATTAACAAATTTTGATAGTTCAATTCCTTAACTAACACAATGTCTGGCTATTTATTAACGTTGCTATTGCTTCAACGCTAGGACACCGCATTAGTAACAATTAGAGTATGACGGACACCAATAACCGTAGCATATTAATGGATTGTTTGATAGATAGATTGTTGCTTAAAGTCCAGCGAGCACTATATAAGGTATATTTAGGACGAGAACATGTTCAATAATATATATAAAACCAGCGATAAATTGATATATTGAGTCGTGAAAGATGTAATAATGAATGTGTTAATACTAAGATTTATATTTACCATTTCAGAACCAGTACCGCCTAAGAGTAAGTAGATTTTAATTTGCATCTTTCATTTTAATTTAATGGAACAAATATGAAATATTAGTTAGAGAGTGACATGTGACACAAGACAGATTAAGCTTAAAACAAAACAGACCCGTCATGTAGAAGGATGGAATATGTATGTAACCATGATAACAATCATAGAGGTAGACATTAATAAATGATGTAAATCGCACAGAAAAACCTCGTTATCTAAATCACAGACATCTATTTAATATACAGATCCAAATGTAGCAGGTATACAAATACCGAAGGGGCAATCAAAAATGGATAATTCAGAGAAACTGGCAACATAGTATACACAAGAACTTAGATCGACAAAATTCCTACCTAATGATCTGTGTTTCATGTGTATTTAATATCTCTGGTCCTACGGGAAGAATCTTTGCAATAGTACCAATCCACTACTTAGTGAAAATCATTACTGGTATGTACACAGAGAGCATTGTAATATCAAATATTAAATTAAGCACCTATGAAGAGATCTACATATATAAATTAGGAGAGGTAAAAACCCTAATACTGTCTGTTGTTGTTTTATTAACGACTATCTGGCTTCTACTTGACTTTTTAATCTTAATTTAATGACGTACAGTTCTAATATCAATTAGTGAGAGAAACGTGATACCTTTAAAAACCTAAAATGAAACAAAGATCACAAAACATTGGGCCCCAAACACCCAGACAAAGAAGAATAGAGATTACGTGAATTGATACCTCCAACAGGTCAGTAGCTGTCGAATTGTAATAATTGTCCCCCGACGCTTCGTCGAAGGGGACAATAGAAATGGGTATCGTCCGTCCGTCCGTCCGTCCGTCCGTCCGTCCGTCCGTCGGTCCGTATGTCCGTCCGTCCGTGTGCTTTTTGGTTTCCAGATGATAACTTGTGAATGAAAAGTCAGATTTAAGCTAGATTTGGTATGTAAGTGTATCTTATGAATATCTAGGTCAAGTTCGATAATGACAATTTTCCGATTATTTTTACTAGAGTTGTGCCCCTTTTTATACCTCAAAATTGCTAAATATTTGGTTTCCCGATGATAACTTGGGAACAAATAGTCAGATTAAAACTAGGTTTGGTACGTAAGTGTATCTCATGAATATCTAGGTCAAGTTCGATAGCGGTCATTTTTCGACAAATCTTAAAGAGTTACATCCCTTTTTATACTTTGTCTGTGTGTTCAGAATTGGTTTCCAGATGATAACTTGTGAATGAAAAGTCAAATTGAAGCTAGTTGTGGCATGTAAGTGTATCTTATGAATATCTAGGTCAAGTTCGATAATGACAAATTTTCGACAATTGTTACTAGAGTTGTGCCCCTTTTTATACCTCAAAATTGCTAAATATTTGGTTTTCAGATGTTAACTTGGGAACAAAGAGTCAGATTGAAACTAGGTTTGGTATGTAAGTGTATCTCATGAATATCTAGGTCAAGTGCGATAGCGATAATTTTTCGACAAATCTTACCAGAGTTACTCCCCCTTTCTTACTTCAAAATTGCTAATATTTTGGTTTCCAAATTATAACTTGTGAACAAAAAGTCAGATTGAAACTAGGTTTGGTATGTAATTGTATCTCATGAATAGCTAGGTCAAGTTCGATAATGATGATTTTTCGACAAATCTAACCAGAGTTACTCCCCTTTTTTTACTTTAAAATGGTCCTTGGATGGTCCCCTTTAAGAATTATGAGTGATACAGGCTCACCTGACCCTCTAGTTTACAGTAGTTTCAAAATTTAATCTTACGATATAACCTTGGCGTCGAGGGACAAGTGGCCAACGGCCTTTTATTATAAGTTGTGGGTACTTCAGATTACTGGAATCGTATGTTAACTCGAAGAAATAATTTGAGTTCGTTCGAGTTCTACATAGCCAGGTTTTACTTTATGTCATTACTATTTATTCTTACATAAAATAGATGGTGTTTGTGTCCGTTACAATCACTAAAGGTGTTTCTTTGTGGTTTCACAATCATGATTACAAACAGGTTCACGAACCAACATTTTAGTTCATTGTTCAATTCAAGAACCCTGATTAGTAAATTGATATTTAGCTTAGAGAATATAAGTTACCAGATCTAAAGAAAAGTTCGTATTGCAAAACCTAAGATATTTCACCAGTTCTACATGGAAACAACAATATCAAAGTCATACACATATTATGAATAATTAATTATCTCTAAATAGTAAAAAGTGTATGTTCACAGTATTGGTGTAAAGATGGTATCATTCTATTTTTAGGAGTCAGTTTGTTGAGTAAATTATTTATATTCAACAATAAACACGGGGATATTGTGGAGAATAATTAATAACATCAGCACAAATTTCAACAAAAGTGCATATAATCACAAATCAGATATTTCAACAGTCCTACATGGAGACAACAGTATCACATGCATATTCCGATTATGAATAATTAATTATCTATAAATATTAAAAAGTGTATGTACACAGAATTGGTGTAAAGATTGTATAATTCTATTTAGGGGAGTCAGTTTGTTCCGTATGTTCTTTATATTCAACAATGGACACGGGGATATTGTGGAGTTTAATTGATAAATTCAGCAAGATGTCTTTCAGACACCGAGACACAAATTATTGAAATTGCAAATCAAAAAGTAATATTTTTGTATTGAACAGAAGCAAAGCCCAACAATTGCACAAGAAAATGCGAAGAATAAATATCAAGGGATAAATATAGTAACATTTGGACTGATAAAATTCCTACCTCACGGTCTGCGTTTTATTTGTATTTTGGCACAAGAGTGACACGTGACACCAGACAGATTAAACTTCAAATAAAACAGAGATAAAATTAAGACTTGGAGTATGACGGTTGCTAATAGCCGCAACCTATCAATGAAATATTTAGGTATTGAACGGCTACACATCCCAAATATATACAAGAACGATTTAAGTTGTTGGGTCTATATATATATATATAGTTCTTTGCTCTACTTAACTAATGCTCTATTTTCCTTTGGTTTTTTTTTTAATTATCGTTTACTTTGCTTCTATGCATTGTGTTTCTACAACATTATCACGTACCGTATGCAGCACACGGGCATAAACTATAAATTGATATATTTGAGTTTCCAAGTTTCAACCAAAGTATTTATGGTAACAAATCAACTATTTCCCCAGTTCTACATGGTGACAACAGTATCAAATCCATATATAGATTATGAATAATTAATTATCTCGCAACAGTAAAAAGTTCATGTACACAATTTTGTAGTAAAAATGGCATAATTCTATTTTAAGGGGGTCAGTTTGTTCAGGAAATTATTTTTATTCAAGACTGGAAACATGGATATTGTGGAATCTAACGTGTAACACGTCAGTAAACTGTCTTTCAGATTCTTTGTTTTGTTCCTTTGATGGTGTTTAACGCCACTTACAGCAATATTTCAATTATATCGTGGCGGTCAGTTTTATTGGTGGAGGAAACCGGAGGACTCGGAGAAAAACACCGACATGTAAGCCGCAACACAACAGTATAGACATTGCAATCGAAAAAGTATTATTACAGTAATGAACAGAAGCCCACCACAAACATTCACAAGAAAACACGAACAATAAATATCAAGGAAATATTTAGACTGATAAATTCCTACCTCATGCTCTGTGCTTCTTTTGTCTTTAACGTATCTCGTCCTATTGGAAGTAGTTCCACAATAGTTCCAATCCACTACTTAGTATATACTTGATATATTTTATTGGCGAAAACTGTAATATATTGAATGTTCTTCTAGTATAATTTTATTTTTAACATTTCAGATTCCTTCAGTAAGTAGACTTAAATATAATTGTGCAATTTGACTGTAAAGACGAAAGGTCAAAATATTCAATAAAATGTGAAATGCAGATACATAAAAGAACAGCAGTTGTAGCTTAAAATCAAACAAATATCACAAACTATTGGGTCTCAACAAATTTGGAAAAAAAAGAATAAACTTTGTAACCAAGTGATTCTAAGGGGTTA
>MJUT01030037.1:79118-90148 GCA_002080005.1 Gigantidas platifrons | reverse complement strand
AAGACAGAAGGACAGACAATACAATGACTAAACGTAAAGACAGAAGGACAGACAATACAATGACTAAACGATAAGACAGAAGGACAGACAATACAATGACAAAACGAAAAGACAGAAGGACAGACAATACAATGACTAAACGAAAAGGGACAAATCATGTTTTTCATTGTTTGAGACTGTTTTGTTTATTTTAAAAATGAAATAATCATCACGTGTTAATTCTTCCATACAACTTTGGATACTTATTGATTATTTATCTGTTTGAGGATTTGTGCCCATAAAATGAGTTTAACTTCGCCACTTGTCATTGTAGTGCATGTTCAAAGCCAGGAATATACGCAGTCTTGTATTTGGTTGCTATGTATATCGATTTTTCTATTTCTACGATTATTCGATTGGATTTTTGAACTGTTCCGACAGTGTGGTATTTTTGAACTGTTCCGACAGTGTGGTATTTTTGAACTGTTCCGACAGTATGGTATTTTTGAACTGTTCCGACAGTGTGGATTTTTTTTAACTGTTCCGACAGTGTGGTATTTTCTTTGGCTTTCATTTTATTTATAATGGTCAAGTACAGTATGCGGTTAATAGACTATCGGGAAAATGTTTGAGCATTCCATAAACATGAAGTAGAAGACGAAAAACAATAGAATGGCCACGAAAAACAATAGAATGGCCACGAAAACAAATAGAATGGCCACGAAAAACAATAGAATGGCCACGAAAACAAATAGAATGGCCACGAAAAACAATAGAATGGGCAACATAATGTTTCTGTTATGTTAATGGATACTTGGATTGTGTAATATATTTTTTATTTAAATTAAAAATAAATATTAGATTACTGAAAATTGAAACGATTCAAAAAGGTCACATGAATGACATATATTTTTATCGGCTGCTGACCATTTTTGAGGTTTGCTACAAGAGAGGAGTCTTTGTTAAGATTGGTCAAGCACTACTGCTCAACTTCTGTATTAATAAAATAAACTTTGGGCCCATAAAATTAGCTTATCCCCGCCACTTTTTATTAAAGTGTCTCTACCAATAAATGTTGAAAACCGAAGGGACAATCAAGCCAGCAAAGTGAGCGGTCATGTATTTGTGTGTTAGGGGTATCGATGTTGGTCATGTATTTGTGTGTTATGGGCATCGATTTTCAGCAATCGGGACGAAATGAGCAATATTTTTAGATAACCTGCTATAGACACTTCCTAAAAATGTTCGATTCATTTTGTTAAGCGGTTTCAGAGGAGATTATTTAGAAATCGACCAACCAGAAACAAGAATTGTCTCTTCCTACGATTTTGACATTGGACTTTTGAACTGTTTCTCAACAGTGTGGTATTTTTAGGTTTTTCATTACATTACGTCTAAAACTGTGTTCACATGATATGCTTCTAACCTCTATTTTGACTAACAAAATATTTTATCTAATTGTAAAATATTTTCAACTTTAAAATTGATGATCGAATATGCCAGAGAAATGATGTTAAGAATTCAAAATCAGTCAGTTCTTATTTATCGTACCAAATAATTTGATTTTATAATCTGAATAATCAAATTTAAACTTCTTGTCATCAATTCTGTTCGTTGTGAGAGCTCCACAATCAGGGCGAGATAATCAAAAATGTTAAGTTAAATTTTTACATGCCGTTTATATATAATTTGATAATTTCACATTTTTGACGAGTGAGTGTTGTAATTCAATTCTCATGGATATAATTTGAGGCTGAATTCTAATAGCTGTAACAAGATCAATATCTCTGACAAACATGTGTCTATGTATTTGTATTGCTATTTATAGTTATATGGCAAGGGCGAACCCGAGAAATGTTAACAATGTATATATTTATAGCTTTAATTTATCAGACGGTGAATAGTATATAGAGTGCACCTTGCTATTAGCGATATTCGAACCAACAAATTTTGTTGTTATTGGCACCATTTCCCTATGTACGATACCATCGCAGTCACGAAGGACTCCTCATTTTATTGTGAAAACCGGTTGTTTACTTAAACATTATCATCAATTTTGGGATATGCGTTTCAAATATTTTGGTTTTCAGCGTATCCGATGAAGGTTATTCTAGAAACGTGTCAAATACACTAAAGATATCTGCCTTCTTATTACTATCACTGGGTCGATACCTGCACTGGTGGACTATTAGTCCCTCACCTTGTAATCTTAGCTTTCGCATTGTAAAATTCTCATTTTTAAGTGTCTATACTCTATTCCAAATAATATCAACTTCCCCCTAATAAAGTCACCCCCGGGTAAGCTTTGTGTTTTTGACTCAACTACTAAATATTGGAGCCTTGCCTCCTTTGTAGTATACACTGACGTTATAAAATGAGAGCTGTAAGACAGAGTAGCATGTATGGAGGAGGAACATATTTTCTCACCCCTTGGATAAAGTAGTCCATTAATTTAGGTGAAAAAGATTTTTCTATCTTACCCTGGTTCTGCCAGGGTAAGACAAGCTACACGCCGTTTTTCCCGCAAAATTGTTTTCCATTGTTGAATTAAATTGTCGATTTATAGTGTCTTGGCAGTATTTAAAATGTATTTCACAATAAAATACTATAAATATATTATAAATGCTACTACAACAGCTATAAATGTCTGTAAAAAAATTGTTTGACGTGAGACGTTGGTCAAAAGGAGGTAATTGTTTTATTTACGTTTGCTACGTTAGTTACTTAACAAGGGAGAGCACTTTATATTTTCTCAACGTAAACAAATATTGACACGATAGAAAGAGATGAGAAAAAGAGGCAAATATCGTAAGAGGTGTAATATTTTGTTATTGTAGAATCTATCACAAGTTTGTTAACTTTATTATATAGTTGTAAAATGAAAATCTTGTTTTATTTTATTACGTGGCATTTTGGTCCTGTGATACGGTTCGCAAATTAATGCGCCAAAACTACACAAAAAGTAAACAAACATTGACACGGTAGAAAGGGGTGAGAAAAAGAGTCAAACACCGTAAAAGGTGCAAGATAGTAAAATCTGTGACACCCTCGGGTAAGATTTAAATCGTATCAGACTCGGACAAATCTCGTCCGATACGATTTAAATCTTACCCTCGGGTGTCACAGATCTTACTATCTTGCACCTCTCCCGGTGTTAGACCCTATATGTCTGAAATTCTTGTGGGAGAGTGTGTTGTTAGATTATATTGACTATGTATCACCGTGAGTTGTAGTTGTCGTGGGAGAGTGTGTTGTTAGATTATATTGACTATGTATCACCGTGAGTTGTAGTTGTCGGCATTGTGATCTTTTTGTACTGCTGCACTCCAGTGGAACATCTCTGTAAAGAAATACTATCCTTGTGACGGACAATGCTCATACACAACTCGAACCAAGTACACTGCATAAATGAGTGTCTTGTATTTGGAGAATAGCAAACCCAATGCATGTTAAAAAAAAATACTTTCAACTCCAAATGAGCAAGTTTGGTATGAATTATGGAAATTACTTCGTTGAAAGGCAACATTTCTGACTCTTTATCTGTCATATATCCTCTTACTACTGGCATTGTAAACAACGGTCCATAATACTTACCCAGTGGTACCGTACTGACATACTGCTGATCATTTGACTTTAACCTGGTAATCAATCAATTGTATTCGTGTTGTTGTTTTTTTTTATTTGTTGTGTCAAGTGTATTGAGGTGAGAGATTGTTGTCCGCTTGGTTGATATTGGTGGTTATATTGACTTTTATTTGTTGTGTCAAGTGTATTGAGGTGAGAGATTGTTGTCCGCTTGGTTGATATTGGTGGTTATATTGACCATAATTGATTAAACTTTATCCTGTTTTGTAGATCGTTGTTTGTCATGTTGTATATTTTGTTTTGACCATTGTGTTGTCTGTCAACTTTCGATTTAGGAATTCTGATTACCCCTTTGGTATCTTTTTGTTGTGTATTAATTGCGTTTCCTTTGCATTATAAAGAGTTTGAAGATACAAGAGGGGTAATCAGAATGAATGAGGAAAGGACCGGAAAGTGTTTACGACAAGTGAAATGTAAGTGTTTTACACATGTGAGCAAATGCCAAAACTCACAATAACTGAGCGAACATGGCTATAAAGAACGCTATATAATACTGTAATTATTCTCATTCTAATAAAGTAGATACATATGTAGATACACATTCCAGTGAAGGTCACACTGTACCGTAGTTGTAGAATCGTATTTGTAATGAAGCCCCTTTATATATACAATATACAATAATATAATCTGCAAAAACAAAACAAAAAATGTTATTTTGAATTCCTCTAGACTCAATGGGAAACAATTGGTTTAAGTTTAACGCCTCACATGTCAGCTTCATAAAAACTTAAAATTAATACTCGAGAATTTTATCAGACAATGTTAATTACATTGGGATTCACATTCATCCCAATTGCGTGACGTAATTATGTTGAGAAATAGCACAATCATCAGACAAAGAAAAACCAATGACATAGTGAAACATGTCTGAAGCAAACATCATTATGACCAACTTCTGTGTTCGGAATAGACAGCTGTTTGATTTATACAAATTAAATTAACAAAGAGTTTCTGCATTGGAACTTTATTTAAAGTTCGGTTTATACAGGTTTCACTGTATTAAGAAAAAAGGGATGAACGAAAAATTGCAATACGAAAATACAATTAGACAGCTCTAATTAAGACAATAAACATCACCGGGTTGGTTTTGTAAGAAAACTCTCAAGTACAATTATGAAAAGAGCGTCATCAATTTCAACGATATCACCAAAACCAACAATTACCTCTCGCCTTCACTCCATGAACATAGAAAGAGGCCCTGATTTGTGTCAGGCACAGATATGTGTCGGGGTTAAATCAGTTAATAGGAGCCCAGCTCTCCCCTCTTGATAACTATTGCAAATTGATATAATCAGAACAATAGGAATACCAACACTAATTTTGAACCTCGGAATGTCTAGAATGAAAACATCTTTAAAATAAGGAGTCTGAAATATATATCTTATATTGCTGCATAGTGTTACTGTATAGCGCGTTATATCTGCCTTTACCAGTTGCTTGCCCATAGTCGGTGGTTTTCTCCGGGTACTCCGACTTCTTCCACCACTAAAACTGGTCGCCATGATATAGCTAAAATATTGTTGAAAGTGGCATTAAACACAATGAATGAATCAATCAACTAAAATGCATAGCCATCTATTGTTTAATATCTGTCTTTCTTTATGCAAATATAATTCACGCGAAGATATATTACATCCATATTTGGTATCTGAGAAAGCTTAGAAATCATAATGTATTATTTAAGTAAAAAATGGCTTTCATGGCGTTTAACTAATGGTGGAGTTTTAAATAGCCTAAAGTAATATTACCATACGGTTGGAGCGAACACTCAAAATGACAAGCTATTTCATCATGTTTACTTATTTACAACGGATGGATAAACTTCAGACCATTACATCATTCCGTTAAATTGCAGTAATTTTGTTTTTATTAATACATTCACGATATTCTTCTATGTATGCTACACTGTACTATTTGGAGATCACTGTGCTTGTTTCACGAATGTAAGAAAGGTTTTAAGATACCAAAGATGTAATTAGAAGCCGTAAGTCAAAGGGAAAGGAGACAAAAGGGCAAACAATGATCTACAGAACAATACAAAGACAACTAAGAACCATGAACCCACTAAAAGCCGGGTGTGAATTTAGATCCCCCGGAAGAGTTAGCAGTTCCTGTTCCAATAAGTGACACCCGTCGTGCTATTGTTGAGCTACACGAACGTCATCAGTATCCAAACCATTAATGTGGGAATTACCGTTCAGGTACCGGATCAGTGTTTCAATGACCGTTCAGGTACCGGATCAGTGTTTTAATGGCCGTTCAGGTACCGGATCAGTGTTTCAATGACCGTTCAGGTACCGGATCAGTGTTTCAATGACCGTTCAGGTACCGGATCAGTGTTTCAATGACCGTTCAGGTACTGGATCAGTGTTTCAATGACCGTTCAGGTACCGGATCAGTGTTTCAATGACTATTCAGGTAGCGGATACATACTGCAATAACAATTCATGTACCGGATCAGTGCTGCAATAACCATTCAGGTATCGGATCAGTGCTGTAATAACAATTCATGTACTGGATCAGTGTTGCAATAACCACTCAGGTACCGGATCAGTGTTCCAATGACTATTGAGGCAGCGGATAAATATTGCAATAACAATCCATGTACCAGATCAGTGCTGTAATAACCATTCATGTACCGGATCAGTGTTTCAATGACTATTCATGTACCGGTTCATTACTGTAATAACCATTCATGTACCGGATCAGTGTTTCAATGACTATTCATGTACCGGATCAGTACTGCAATAACGATTTGTGTACCAGATCAGTGTTTCAATGACTATTCATGTACCGGATCAGTACTGCAGTAGCTATTCAGGTACCAGACGATTACCGCAATACTCATTCCGGTACCGAATCAATGTCACAATAATCATTCAGATAGCAGATCAGTGTACATCATACATTTCATTTATTGGAACTGGCGGGATGTTGCTACATATGAAACGAAAATTGGAAAATTGAAATAATCACGCTTGTGGTATTATATGGATCACAGTCGTACCTCATTGTGAAGTTCTAAGTTAAGATCAAAGATATGACGGTGAATTAGCAGAGTTTGTAGTATTATTGGTACATTGTTTGGAAATAAATAGACTATTTCGAGAAAAATTAATCTTGATTCGATGTGCTATCTTTATATATATATATATATATTTATTTAGAAAGCTACCCATTTACAACGGGGGCGACCTCTACCGGTGTAGTAGAAGTACACATTCAATATAAAACAATGCAATATTTACATAACATGATTAAGCAACAATAAATACATAAAATAGATAAATACTATATTGCTATTCATAAAATTCATAAAAGAGCTTTTCTCAATAAAAATATGATATGCATAAAAATGTTTCTTTTTCTTTAAAAAAATGTTATTTTTTAAAGTTCATCATTTACATCTTGCATTAAAATTAATATCAATATCAATTTAAATTATTGTCTCTTGAAATTAATTCACTCTTAAATCATTAAATCAGGTTATGTATTAGCAATGATGCATTTTTCAAATACATTTTGTATGCTATCAATACACGTATTTCAAAAGTAATTTTAATGGAAAGAAGATACGGTATGCTAAGCATTTTGTACACGATTATAAATTTACATGAGTAAAGAAAACCCCAAACTGTTCACTATCTCTTTCAGAGTTACGATTGGGAATGTTGGTGTATATAACGAGTTTTGCACATTGATCTAATCACAGTTAGGAATACTGGCACCATCAGAACGGTTCCACAGTCAAATCGTAAAATCTTAGAAACATTTACAAAATCGATGCCACTAACCCACATGAAATCTATTAACAAAAAACGATAGCTATCAAACTTAGTGCCCACGACGAGTTTGTGGAATAACTACCATCGAGTACGATCAAAGTCAACAGATTGGAAAATCAAATAATTTTAAAATCTTTGGGAGCAAGTAAACCAAAGGACCTAAACAGTATTGTCATCAACAACACATTTCGTATGTTGTAAGATCACAATTATCAATGTGAGACATTTAATTTACTTTAAATTTTTACATATCGTTTTTATTTAATTTGATGATTTCACATTTTAGATGCGTAAGTGGTTTTTTTTTAATTTCATTTCCAACGGTATAATTTGAGTCTGAATTTCTAATAGCTGAAACTTGATCAATTTCTTTGAAAAACACGTGTATATACATCTGTAATGATATTTATAGATTTGCATTACATATGACGAAGGTGAACCCGAGGAATGTTTACAACATGAGTGTATTTACAGTTCTATCAGATTGCAAAGGTTAGGAAGGTCGACATTTGTCGCCACTTTGAGAATAAATGGAGTTATATCGTGGAGGTCCGATATATTGGTGTAGGAAATCCAGGAACCAGAAACAAGTTACTGTTAAGCTTAATACATGATATTTAACAAGAACTGAGCACTTGGAATACACACCCAACCGTATGTTTTGGTGGGGCCAATGTTGCCCATCTTATAATTTTTCTGTTTCATTTTTTGATTAAATGTTTTGTTTGTCTTCGTTCTTTGTGGTGTATACCCAATGTTACCAATGTCATTAGATTGTCCATTCTTGTTTGCCCCATCGCATTTTTTCTCACGGTTATATATCCAGTACACCTTGGCATGAGCTAGAAATGATCCAACACCTTTATCAACCCAACTAATATACGATCGCGGCCATGACATCCCCACCTTCATTTAAGAGAATAAAGCGATTGTTAAATAACGTTAAGTGAGTCTTTTGTCAGTTATATCAATGCCAGAACAAGTGACATGTCTATGAGATGTTGAGGATGTTCGTTTTGTACTAACACGCTTTCTAGAATTTTTGTAGTGTTTGCTCACGGGTACAGATGTTTCTTCACTGGGACATATTATCCCTATTCCGAGCCAACCAGTTTCCATCTTACTACTTTATGTTGCGTACTGTGTTTGTGGAGAAGGAACATAAAACAATTTTGGTCTTTGGTTTAACACAACCGGTGCTTGAATCCACGATCTCCCGCACAGGATGTCATCGCCCTAATAGTCATTACACTACCGATACGGTCCCAGATATTAGATATTTAATCAAATTATTTGTTTAACCAACGATACGAATAGCTGAAAGAATTCTGCATTCACTTTTAGCTATAAATAATATACTACTCTCTTGAGGGACGGAATAACGTTGCAAATCTAATAACTATTAAGATATAGAGGGTGTTGTGGGAAATTATCTGATAAGATGAGGTTATATAATACCAACGTAACAGAAAGTCTAAATTTAGAAAGGCTAGACCTATTAATTTAAGTTTCCTCAACGTGTCAGTAACCGATTGTTCGATTATATACTAAAATTAGAAAATATGTGGTTACCTCGATTGAATTTGATTAAGAATTATATATATAAAAAGGCCACACAAACGAATCACATTGAAATCAATGTGGACTAGGTATGGATGTTGCCGTTTAGCGGCATTGTCAGCAATTGTTCATTTATCAGATTTATTGAGTAATGAAAATTCGGACAGTTATACCTAACAAACCAGTGAAAGTTCCTTTTCATGTGTAGGTATCTGGTGATAGGTAGGCGGTCAGGTGCGCACTACCTTCACCACTCTAATAGTAAACTTAAATTGAATTAAAATAAGTTGATTGTTGGATTTTTCTTTTCTCTTTTTTTGCGAAACGCTGATATATAATAAGAAACAATATGGTGGTGATTTATTATTTAGCGTCATTCGTAGTGCTACTGTTGAAGGTCAGAAACATCATTTCTCACTTTTGAGACAGACCCGTTCCTATTTTTAGCGATGTGAGATTGTCTTATCTTCCACTAGTGCAAGACAAAAAAAATCACGTGCGTTTTACCGGCAAATGCATGCTGTACAGTTTATGTCAACTGCCCCCAGTTCTCCATGCTTCACCAATAAAACCACGATTTTATTACATAAGTATTTTTAAATTAATGTATGTATACTATTCTGCTAGCTAACAATTTAACTATCGTGCAACTTTCGTGTTTCACGGTGTATTAGTCCAGCGGCGAAATCTGAAAAGACGCTTATTTAAGGAGATTAATGCACCCACATAACACACACCTGGAAACGCTTTAAAATGAACGACTATACATTAAACTAAAATATTTCACATGCCGTAAGAAAATCGTATGGTCTGATTTCTGTAAAAACTGGGTTTTTTTTTTTTTTTTTTATTGTTTTTGTGGTTTTTGAAAATTTACCCGTATACACAAAAGTCTTAATATTCTAAATGATTCGTAGTTTTCCAGTCACATTTTCATATCAGAATATATAGATAAGACATAAATGAACAAAACTAACAATCTGTTTTTGTTCGGATGTGTATTATTAATTTTTAAATCTCTTTGAATTCAAGAGGCTTGGTCAACACGAAATTTCACTGATTTCGTTTGATACCAATTAAAAACAACACGATTAAAATATTTCATTTTCCATCTAATTACACTCTGAAACTGTCAATGGCATATAGAGCGATATGGCAACCGAAAACAATTTATTAAAGAATCTAAAGGAATCGTTGGAATCGTCGAGTTAACACGTAAAAAATCTGCGTTAATTAGATGGACATTGACTCGACATTTTCTTGGTCATTTCAACTCAGAAATGCGCGACAGATCTGGCTTAGAAACTCGAAGAAACAAAGCCTGCAGCAATGAAACGTGATGAACAGCAGGTCAATGATTTGATATACCATATACGAAATAAAATGACAGATCCTATTGACGTTGCCTGACATCCCGCTCCTCTTATAAATATTTCAACAGGGATGCACGCATCGAAAGACTCCCTCTTGAATTATATTGATGAAGGTACAAAAATGGCTAAATCTTTTGTTGAAGATTATTTGTCAAATGGTCAGTCTCGTAGATTCTAGAATCCGATTCGAAGATCTAAACTGAAGTCATTCGAGGATATGACAAGAAAAACAAAACTGGTGACATAGTAAATGTGCATATAAATCCCGGGTTTGTTTTCCGTCGTGCTTTGGTTTTAGTAAATTGTGATAATGTTACTGTTGACAAAGTGCTGTCCTACCCAATTGGCCCAATCCCGACAGCCATTTTTCATGACGATGGCACTATGCGTAAAACTTACAAGGCAGACTTATATCAACTATTGGAACAGGATGTATTGGTAAGTCCAACCTTCCTATATTTGATATTTCTAAAGCAGCATACATGTATATCAGAGATGGTATGGCATTGTTGCAGTCTATTGATGCAAAAAGTATAGAAATTTTGGTGAGTTGGCAATGGACTTTGTTCGACATCATGTTGCTTCCTTTCAGTTTGTTTCATGGTTGCTGATATTTTTGATAGACATGACATCAAAAAGTCAATCAAAAGTGCAGAACGAGAACGTCGGTCCAAGTCTTTCTTCACTG
>MJUT01030037.1:58909-78592 GCA_002080005.1 Gigantidas platifrons | reverse complement strand
GTTTACACGAGTTCACCCCCGGTTTTTAGTGAGGTTCGTGTTACTCGATCTTTAGTTTTATGTGTAATGTTTTGTAGATCGTTGTTTGTCCTTTTGTACTTTTTCTTTTGGCCATTGTGTTGTTTGTCCTTCGATTTACGGATTCTGATTACCTCCCTTTGGTATCTTAGATTTACGGATTCTGATTACCTCCCTTTGGTATCTTCAAACTATTCTTACAATAATTTTTTTTTTATCTATTTCATTTTTTTTTTCATATTATGTATTGTTTTCTTGTTTGCCATTTTCCAAAATAGCTGAAACTTTTCATCCACTTTGCATTCTTACAAAAACATAATAGTAACGTAATATCATATACAACCATATCAATAATTCAGAAGCTCATTGATGTCTAGATGTAGATTCTCTTCATTGATTTTAAAGATTGGGTTCATCTTAGACTTGACATAGAAACAAAAGGAGTTGAAAGAAAATATTAATATTTATTTCTGAAGTCTCGTTTTCACACTAATTTCCTATATAAGACCATAGATATCTAATTTAGAGTGCACGACTCGTTTCTGGAATAACCGCCATCAGATACACCCAAATATTCATATTTTTTCTGAAGAAGTCAAGTTTTCACGCGAATTTCCGATGTATGTAAATTAATAAGAACGTACGAATATCTAATATAGAACGCACGACTCGTTTCTGGAATAACCGTCATCAAATACACGCAAAGTCAAATAGATTGGAAAGCTAAATAACCTAAAAGTTTTATAGTACCGTATCATAATAATGTATTACTAAGAAAAGATATGGATGTAAATGAACATGAGAGAATAAGAATATTCTTACACGTAGACATAAATTCAAGTAAAGTATTACTGTTCTGCATTTCACAGTCACTGTTAATCTCAATAATTAATACATGTAGTAAGGAAACATATGGATGTAAATGAATGTGAGAGACTATTATACATTACATTACACTTTGACATAGATTCAAGTGAAGAACATCGCTTTTATTGCTGTTCTGCTTTTCAGTCACTGTAATTTTCAATAATAAATATTAAGAAAAGATATGGATGTAAATGAATGTGAGAGACTATTCTACATTACATTTTGACATAAAGTCAAGTGAAGAACATCGCTTTTATTGCTGTTCTGCTTTTCAGTCACTGTAATTTTCAATAATAAATATTAAGAAAAGATATGGATGTAAATGAATGTGAGAGACTATTCTACATTACATTTTGACATAAAGTCAAGTGAAGAACAGCGATTTTATTGCTCTTCTGCTTTTCAGTCACTGTAATTTTCAATAATAAATATTAAGAAAAGATATGGATGTAAATGAACGTGAGAGACTATTATACATGACATTACACTTTGACATAGATTCAAGTAAAGGAACAGCGCCTGTACTGCTGTTCTGCATTTCAGTCACTGTAAGTTTAATAATAAATAGTAAGAAAGGATATGGGTGTAAATGAACATGAGAGACTATCCAACTTACCACCTAGACATAAATTTAAGTAAAGGAACAGCGCTTGTATTCTTGTTCTGCATTTCACAGTTACTGTAAATGTGAATAATAAATACCGTAGTAAGGAAGGATATGGGTGTAAATGAACATGAGAGACTATCCAACTTTACACTTGGACATACATTTAAGAAAAAGAACAGCGCTTTTATTGCTGTTCTCCATTTCGCAGGCACGGTAAATTTCAATAGCAAATAGTAAGAAAGGATATGGATGCAAATGAACATGAGAGACTATCCAACTTTACACTTGGACATACATTTAAGAAAAGGAACAGTGCATTTGTTGCTGTTCTGCATTTTGGAGACGTTGCAATGAAAGTGTTTGGTAGCTGTATAACTGCTAAAATTTTAGAGTTAATTTCTTACACATTGCTTAACATTATTGAATTATTTGGCTTTCTAATCTTTAGATTTTGATCTTATCTGATGAAGGTTACCCCAGAAACACGTCATCCGTCAAATTAAATTTGATATCTCCATTTTTATTATTTGATCTTGGATGCAGAACATCAAAACAAGTATATACATTTATTACACTCTCCGCGATATGGATGAAATACTGCTAAAGTTGGCATTCTAATGTGACGTCCTTCAAACGCTTTGGGTCCAAACCTGTGGTAAAATATGCGTATATTGGTATCAGCTGATCGGCAACGTCATAATTTGTTTTGGATGTTCAAAAATACCGTATTTGTCCTAGTTACCTATTAGAATAGAAATAATTCATGGGGGCTTGAACATAAATTGATTTTACCACGTGTTGGCTCTTTATGCCGATATTTTACCCCTCGCTATCGCTGGCGGTAAAATATTTGGCAATCAATCAATATATATTTAACTCCTATGAATTATTTCTTAACTAAACACCAATAAATCAATCATTTACTACATGTGTTCAATTCAAAAGTAAAATATAGACTGCAAAAATATGAAAAGAGATCTTACACATTTCTAATTACAAAATTGATCAGCATGTCAATACTTTTATCGATACCATAATATCATAAAAGCTACTTTCTATTTGAGCGGCCATCATAATAGAGACTTTACCTATATATCATATTAGCGATATTTTTAATTTAGTTTATTCAATAATCTGCATCAAAAGAGCTACAATAAATATGAAAGTAAAATTTGAAAAATATTCAAACAAAATTAATGAAATTCTCAAGATGTATGAATACAACTGAACAAATGAAGGTGTTTACAGCAAGTATTGGTTTAATTTCAATTCAATCAGCAAATATAAATTTTTGATTGAAAACTACTTACAGGTATTAGATAAAAGTAAAAAAATTAAAACACACCAGGTCATCAGTACGATTGAATATAGAAAAGCATACAATCCGTTGGTCAGCAGCATGTAACAGATCTAAAATCTGTCTAACGTAATAGGTAGACAAATATAGTTTAAATAACACCTGTATATTACCTGAAACAGTAGATTCTCAGGTAAATGTCGTTCTTTTCTAAATTTCGAAAATGTCTCTCTTTCGATCATCCCCGATTTCATCCAGTATTGTCATTTTAAATCGCGTTGTTCGATTGGCGATAATTGCTTTTGTCTTGGGAACAGACCTGTGTTAATTTAAGCTTATTAACAGTTTTATTCTTAGAGTGCACCCAAGTCGTAACCTCAGACCGTAATAATTTGTGTATTACCTATCATCTGTTTTTGTGTAATACGTATACATCATCTACTCATTTTGTCATCTTATATTAATGATCTGTAAATAATTGATGCTCCTGTAGCGTAGTTGAATAAAGTTGAAAGTTGAAACAGAAACGGACTTGTGCCAACCCAAGCTTATTAACAGTGTTAGATAACAAATACTACATTTAAACAATGTCTCTAAATTGTCTGTTTTATCGCACTCTTAAAAATTTCACTGAGTATATACATAAAATATACTTTTATGAATTCGGATTAAACCACAAAAATAATGAAACTTTCCAAAAAAAAAATGTCTTTCGAGATGAGGAAAAGTTCCTGATTATTCCTTCAATCCTTGGACATCATTTTCCGCTGGGTAATATTCTCCTTCAATACCCAAGTGATTGCCATGCAAACACCGGCATTGTCTCTTTAGTTGTAAATTCCACTTCCCCTTCCGGCGTTGTATAATCTGGTTTTAGTTCGACAAGAATAAACCATAAATGAGGAATTGCAGTTAAATGCACACTGTTTATTTAAAAGAGATATTCTTATGTGAAATAAGAAACACTATTAACAAGTTTGAAATTTACGTAATGTGTTAAGGAAAGATTCCAAATATATTTACAATAACGGGCCGTCGTGGTCGTGATCATATGGTAGTTGGATTTATAGCTACCTGTGCAATCAGTGCCTATCACCACTAACGTTGTAAGTTCGAACCCCCGTTCATGGCGAGGTGTACTCGATACAACATTATGGAATAAAGTTTGTCAGCGACTTGCGACAGGTAGGACGTTCTCTCAGGGCACTCCTCAGGGTTTCCTCCACCAATAAAACTGACCACCACGATATAACTGAGATATTGTTGAAAGTGGCATTAAGCAAATAATATTTTGTTCAAATTATCGTCACCGTTTCAGCACTGCATGTTAATGAGCAAATCCGTCGGCTACTATTTTCAGAAGACCAACGATAATCAAATAACAAAATTAACTGGTTAGACAATAAAGAGAGATTAAGTGGAAGGGGTATATACAAGGATGTGCTCAATTTTACAAACATGTCGTACTCATGGAATGGCGGACACTTTAAAGACCCGCTTAAGTACTAGATGAAGAATTTGAAAATACCAAAGGGGTAACCGGAACCCGTAAACCGAAAGACAGACACCACAATGGATATAAACGAAAATAACGACAAACAACGATCTACACAACAGAAAACACAAGATCGAGCAACCAGAACCCCACTAAACATCGGGGGAGATCTAAGGGGCTCCGGAAGAGTAGTAAGTTCCTGATCTACTAGTGGAACCCGTCGTAGTACTCTAATGACAAGTCATGAATGAAGAAAGGACCGGGAGATGCTTACGATAAATGGAACATATTCATGGTCATATGTAACACAGTAATTCTGTAACGGTTAACCAAGATATGGTGACGACCGTAAATCTTTCGAAGTGATGATTTCAACGTAACCAATAGGAACCCTTGGTCCAGTAGCTTCTTTGTAAGCAGCAATCCTCTATCAAGAAAATCCTGATAGGAACCATAAGCTCTGGAATATCGGATCAACTTTATATTAGACCAAGAGTGTTACTCCTTTATTGAAACAACGACTACAGCTTGGATGACGAGTTCAACCTGTATTATTGTGCTATCGAGAATTACATTTTTCCGGTCCACTAATACGTTGTCGACTGCTGGATGGATGGTTGTCTCGACTGAGTCAATGTTAGTGGAAGAAAAAAAAACCGCAGAATATGTCCTAGCCATCCTATGCAATATGTCATAATAAATATATTTCTGCAAACTGACAACATCATTTCAACTCTTAATATATTTTGCTTACAACAGAGCTAAAAAATTAAGTCCTTTTTCTGTACCACTATGTTCCCTTGGGGATTTATTCCAATCTACAATCCAGAAAACAAGGTTATCAGTTATAACGAATTTATTTTCTTTTTAAATATAAAGGTGACTGAGGTCAACTTTCATTCTCCCTAAATCAATCAATCTTGATTGAAATTATCCCATGATGAGATAAAACTGGAATACAATCTTAAACTTCAAGATAGATGCTGTCCCGAGACATTTGAAATTACGTTTTATACAATTGTGAAATGTAACTTATACTTTGTCTTAGTTTAGATTTAAACTGTTCTGTCGCTTGTGTAGATGAGAAAAGAAAGTTTGGTAATTAAATATTGGTTCAAGGTAGATCATTGTTATATAATATATCTTCCTATGTATGGCCGTGTGTACATGCCATCAGCTCTGTAATGAAACTAAACCTAATATTTTACAGGACAACTTCTGTGTCGCGAAGAATAGATATACAAAATGTAATATGTATAAAGATCACGATTTACAACAACACTGATCAGCCAGTTATGTTTACTCACATGAAAAAAATATTTGACACATAATTTCATTAAGAGAGCAGCAGGGCCGGCCTGACGTCAATTAGACCAATTGGGCCCTGCGCTGGAGTTATCTACTCTCTGCTGTTCAAGTACACACTGCAAGTTTTACAGAGAACAGTTGGGTCTCGCACCTCCTAAGGCTAAGACTGGTCCTGGATAGAAAGTTGGTCCCCTGAAACTAGCTTAACCCCCGGACATTTTATAGATGAGCCTGTACCAGGCCTAGAAAATAGGCGGTGATGCATATGTGTTAGAGGTATCAATGTTGTCCCTGCCTATGTTTCTGCGATTTTGGAACTGTCCTGTGAATGGTACTTTCTGTTTTTCATAGATTTGATATGCAATCAAACATCGCTACAATCCAAGTCGAGGTCACATTATTTCAATGCGATTTATCAGAGCTTTCACGATATCAGGCTAAATGTAGTTAACAATTACTTTGCATGGATCACATTCGTTCTTCGAATATTGGAAGGAAAACGCTTTTAATCTGAGTTCGAGATCATGTACGTCCACCATATGCCTATTGGATTAAATAAAACACAGTTTGTTGTTGTTTTATATCCCTGTTGTTACATTTCTAGAATATTGTTTTTTCTCGTATTTACGTGTAAAACTCTATCAAAAATCTAAAAAGAAATTATCAAAAATTGGTACCAAAATAATCGGACGAATTAACCTTTGGACCTACGGACAATTATCGATGCTTAACCAGTACACCAATATCAACCAAGGGCCCGGTTGGCTCAATGAGTTAGGTAGTTAGATTACCTAACCACTCATACAAGCCTATCACCAATACTACGTGGGTTCGCGCCCGGTTTTGTAAATTACAAAAAAGGGTGTACTCGACTCGCAGCCGCAAGTGATAAAGTTTGCCAGTTGCTTGCCCATTGTCAGTGGTTCTCTCCGGGTACTCCGGCTTCTTCCACCACTAAAACTGGTCGCCATGATATAGATGAAAGTGGCGTTAAACACCAAAATCACCTCTTACCTCAAATCATTGAATATTACACATGGCCACGACAAGATATTGTTCTTATATGAACGGGAAATTTGTAGTTACCAGGGAGGCATATAGGTATAAAAATATGGCGAGGTTAAACCTGTGAATGTATTCACAATCCCAAGTAGTTTCCTGGATGTCTGGAAGTAACCATTAGTACGTGTACATCATCTTTAGTTTTCTCGACTATTACTAAGCATTGGTAATTCTGATTTCAACACAACTACAAGTTGGATTGATTACAATAAAATGCTGTTTTTATCCAATTTCAAGCTGCATGATTTCCGGATACTTTTTAAATGTTGATACTTCTTATATTAAAGTAGTTTCACCCCCCTTTTTTTTTGGTGTTGCTCATATTTTGATTCCATAGGAAGTTGCACATATCGTAGGCATAACACTCCACAAACACCAATGAACACATTGTTTCATGGTGATAGTTTGGATTCTGGTTATTTATTTGTATTTTTTATTAATTATTTGATATCATTTTTATATTTGTAGGTATAAAACAAGAAGAAACTCATCTTTTAGAACTACAAGTAACCTACCACAGGAGAAAAACTTATTTTACTACGAAAACTTTGATTAGTTGCTGTTCTTATTCATTTTTATCTACTATATTAGCTGCTTTGGGGAATTATAATGCAAATTAAGGAGACGTGTACTTTATTGTTGACATTTATCGTCGTACTCATTGGTCAAGTGTCATCAAAAGACATATTTTCAACCAATCAGGTTAGTGTCATTACTTTTCTTCTCCGCAGTTGATCATATCCGGTATGTTACAAAATGTATACAGGTTGTAGAATATATGTAGATAGTATTCCCAACAGTTTAAGTAGTCCAAAAAGCTTGCCTATTAATTAGGTAAGAAATAAACTGTCAAGCAGAACCATTCATGCATGACATATCTTGCAAACCATTTCTTAATGGATCAATTTGGAAGCTATATTTATTTCATCATTGATGGGAACGTCATATTTCCCACCATTGTGTAGCAAACTGTACAAGAAATGTTTGCAGATGCCAAGGGGTAATAATTTAGAAGCCGTAAATCAAAGGACATACAATACAATGCATAAAACAAAAAAGGACAAATAACGATCTACAAAACATAACACAGAAAACTAAAAGATTAAGCAACACGACCCAACCCCCACACACGAGAATAACCGAGGTGCTATGGAAAGGTAAGTCGCTCCTGTTCCACAAGTGTCACCCGTCGTGTTACTTTAAACGACACGAACATCGTATGATCGTACGTGTGAAACAGCAATGTCACCAACAAATGCAATGTGAAAGAAATTCTACGTTGTATACAAATGAATCGAGCCTTCAAAACAGATACATACAATGAACAGCGGTTGCATTGAGTATTTTATCGCTTCTTCCTTCGGATTTAGCAATGCAAAGGACAGAGGTATAGTCAGAAACATCCGAACACCTTTTTGGGACAATACTATCACAACCTCCTCCAGCTTATTAGTGGGTTGTGTATTCCATATTCTCATTAATATTTGGGAGAATGCCACAAGTCCATCTGGCATCCATAGAATTTATACGACATGGGGTGTTCAGATTCAGTGCTCATAAAATATTCTAAGCAATGTAGGACATGTGTTATGTATCAGCAGTAAGACTACGACACTATTTAATGGCTTATATGAATAACAATATGAAAGGTATCCACCCACCTTATTAGGTATGATGTTCCGTAAATTCATTATTTATTAATAATATAAATGCTCTTGGTATTTTATTTCTTTATGGAGATCATATTCAACATTAGGTCCAAGGGTATTGACGAAATAATATACATGTATATTATTTGTAATATGATTGAACATAGCTTTAATCGATTTCATCAACAACATATTCATACATTCTTTGAGACATGTATTAAAATTTGATTGATTGATTGATTGATTAGGTGATTATTGCGTTACGTGCAGTGAGCTGTATTTCAGCTATTTTCAGGACGAAGTCAATTTCAACAATATGTAAAAACTCAAGAGAAACGAGAGCGCGTTGTGTCAACCGGGCCACCGACTTGAAAAATATGGATTTCCTCTAATTGAAACGTTACCTTTATCCTGTTTCAAAAATGCGTTTTAAAATAAACTCTACCAAGCAGCTAGTGACAACATCACTATTGCTAATTTATAATATATTTTCTGCCCTAATATTAATTGAACCTATTGTCTACAAACACATATAAATGCATATAACTGTTTCATATACATTTAATAATTTGGATTTAGGTTTTTTTTTAAACCAAACGATTATCAGCATTTTCAGATTAAAAGAAAAGTATTTTAATGCCGAAATGTATTATTGTTTTTCACCAGGGAAATTTAAATGTTTGATCCCTTAACTTCTAAATTACGTGTATTGAACCCTTTAAAAACTATATCTACAATATATTTCCTTATTTACCATTAATTCACCTGCATGTACCAATAAATATGTTTTGTAGCAGGCTTCCTATACACATAGATATAAATCTTGATTAAATATTAAGGAGAAGATCTGTACTCTTTAGTACATTGACATCCAGCACTATATCTATAGGTTTAATGGATATTCTCTTAAGTACTAAAATATAATTAATCATTCTCTACGTTAAGCCATGGATTCAAGACGTTCAATTGTTTTTTATATAGCAAGGAAAAATGAAGGTACCAAAGGGGTAATCAGAAACCGTAAAAGGAAATTTGAATTTGAATTTTGGTGTTTAACGCCACTTTCAGCAATATTTCAGCTATATCATGGCGACCAGTTTTAGTGGTTGTAGAAGCCGGAGAGAACCACCGACCATGAGCAAGCATCTGGTAAGCTTTATCACTTGCGATTCGAGTGCACCCTTTTTTGTAATTTACAAAGCCGGGAGCGAACCCACGACGTATTGGTGATAGGCTTGTATGAGATGTTATGTAATCCAACTACCCAACTCATTGAACCACACGGGCCCTTCGAAAAAGGACAGACAATGCAATGACCAAAGGGTCAAACAATGATCTACTAAACACTACACAGAAAACTAAAAATGGAGGATTACCTCAAGTGCTCCGGTAAGCCTGGTATAATGGCTCGCCTCGAGTAGTTGTGGATTTAATTCCTGTCCTCACGTTCAGAGCATATCCGAGTGCGATGTTCGTACTCATACTTCAAATTTGTCCAATCAGAACAGGATATGGATTTTAAAATAAGCATGAGATACTATCCAATATTGCCCCCCTACCAAGTATCTATTTGGTACAGTGTTCTGATTAGTCAGCTATTTTTTAATGCGAGTACAAACTCGTTCTGAAAACTTTTATGACCGTACCTTCTGGGTGGATAAGCTTTAAAAATTGCTTCTTTTCGTTTAATGCTAGGCACACATCATTAACAAGTAAGAGCAAACACTGGTTGGCTCTGAATCAGAAGAATGTGTCAGAGCGTCCATGTTGTCAGTAAAGTAGCACCATGAAAGAGTCAGAAAAATCCAACTCTTCGTGTTATTCTAGCACAAAACGGATATCATCATTGTTTCATCAAATAAAACATGTTCTCGCTATGTGAAATGTGGCGTTAACCGCACATAGGGTCTTTCTGTAATATTTTTTTTTCTATGCTGCAATTTAGATTCTCCACATAATGGAAGAACAAATATAATTGCAATAGCAATACTTTCCTCATTCATGAGTTATTACTTTGTAACAAGAGTAATACCACAGGTGCCACATGTGGAACAGGAACTGTTTACCCTTCCGGAGCACCTGAGTTCACCCGCGGATTTTAGTGGGATTCGTTATGCTCGATCTTTAGTTTTTTGTGTAATGTTTTGTAGATAGTTGTTTGATCTTTTCCTTTTGGCCATTGTCTTGTCTGTTCACCTTCAATTTACGACTTCTGATTACCCCTTTGGTATCAACTTTTCTTAATAACATTTGGATTTGGTCAGTATATACAGAATTGTGCCAACAGCGAATCACGTTTGATCAAACTAACTTTCAATTTCGTTAAAAAAAGAATTAAAAAAAACTGAAGCGTTTTCTTCTTGTCCAATTTAAATAAAATTAATACAATTAAAAGCAGTTTCATTAAGCAATTATAGTGCTATTTTATTTTCAATTAAGTAGTATTCGCAAATAAAATACACCATTAAAACCACAGATTGAAGTCACAGATTACTTTTTATTTATAGTTAATTACGACGACAAAAAAATGGTTGATATGAAAATAAAGCTAAACAGTGATGGGCAACAAGCCAACCAATATCAACAAAACACACAATCAATCACATTTTACCTCAACCTAACTTATTAAATTGAAAACTATTATTTTCAATATTATTGTAAAACTTAACCGGACGCAAAAATAATTCTCAATTTTTTTAAACTGGTTTTATCATATTTTCAACAGTGAAAAATAAATTAATTGGTCCCATCTATACCACGCTGTAATTTCGTTAAATTGCAATATTCACGATTTCCTCTAAAACAAGACAATATCAGTTCTATTTCTAGAACATCTGACGGCATTAACGTAAGCATAGACAATAAGGTCACAGGGGAAAGAGGCATTCAAAACGTCGAGAAAAAGATAAATGCTAATGTGACCAATGATAACCCCCATGGCAACGATGCTTGGTTCATCTTTACCTCCAGTTGTTTGTAGGAGGGTTCATGTCTTATTTACGTTATTTGTGTTTGTTTGAGTATAGCGTTGTCCAACACTGTTTTTGTTTAGGTTGTCTTCGTCTTGTGTACCATATGTTGCCAGTTTCTCTGGATTATCCATTCGTGATTGCCCTTCGGTATTCTCTAACGTGTACGATCTTTAATAAACTATTGGTATAGAAACATGCACTTATTTATTTCAAAATGATGAGTTGATCACAGATATGTTACTTAATACATTTATATGATTTGTTAATTATCCCTGTCCCCAAAATAGACCTTGATTGTCTTATCGTGTATAATAATTTCGATAGTGACTATATGATATAACAATTATTGACTTGTTAGGTGGTACATGTAGACATGGTAGTGATATTGACCAGAAACCTAATATTGACCGGGGATAATATCAATATCACACCATGTCTACCACCTAAAAGTCCATAATTATGCAATGTAGCTCATAAATTGTTCTGATCAGGGGAAAAAAATGAGAAATTCTGGGGTGATTACTTAAAACATGGCGAAATTCTAGTTTTGAATTTAAAAGAAAAATGGTTAGCAATAGAATGGTTAATCTTATCAAAACTAAGGTTCATCTAATCCAGGCATAAGTAGCCGAGTTTTGGCTATCCTGTTTAGGCTCTTTTGTTTTCTTGGCTTTCCAACGTTCACCATACATGAAGGTTATTCTAGAAATGCGTTGTGTGCTCTACGTTTTTATAACTATCACATGATATCACAGTTATGACTATTAGCCCTGAAAGTATCAACCCTCGAAGTAGTCAGTGTATCGGTACTGACATGGTTTATATGGTGTATTTATTATTGTGATTTACAGTTCCTGAATGAAGCCATTATTAATACTAAGATTCATCTTCCTTAAGGCCGTCCTAAATTAATTCTACGTTTAACATCAAGGTAGGGTACCAAAACTTAGGAGAGAGGGAGGAAAATAAAAAACAAACAAAAAAATCAAACAACCTAAGAATACTTTCAGTATTTTTTTTAGTGGTCAATTGATAGCCTGAAGATGTGCAAAGCACAGTGTTTAGCATCAATAAAGATGATTTAGAACTGTAATTAATAGTTTTATTAATTAAACATGAGAAATGAACAGTCCATGGATATGAAATATCAGGTTTTTCTAATAACTTCATGAAATTTCAGTGTAAAATAACATTTCAAACAATGTGTGTTTGTTTTTTTATTTTTGGCAAATTTTCAAAACCTACGCGCGCGGGTGATGTTAAACGTAGAATTTGTTTAGGATGGCCTAAGCACAAGTAACGTTAGCCGATTCGTCTATCTATTTAGGCCATTTGTTTTATTTGCTCCCAAAGACGTTTGAATGGTTTACTTTCCAATTTGTGAAATGAGCGTAATGGGTTAAGATTATTTCAGATATCTGGTGATGGAGCTACATTTTTATCCAATAAGCTTGAATGCGATTATGCGTAGAGATATATTTAACAATGGATATTTTAGTTTTATTGAAGCTGAATACCTTGAGAAAAACTACTGCCCTAATGTCAGTCACTGAAAAACTTTGTTAATGTCTATGTTGTATCGAGTTAACCTCCTTTCCGTAGTCGAACGCTCAAATATTAAAGGTGATAGACGCTGGTCTTATCGGTAAAATTTCAGGCACCTACCATACGGTAACGAAACCATTCAAAGTGCTAAATACACGGACAAGTAAAGAAATTTTGGGGAAAAGACATGAAAACATGCGACACTGATAAAACAGTACTAGTGGTGGAACACCTTTACTTCACAAGGAAAACAAATTGATATTTACCCATTAAAATATATAATATAGGCAAACATGTTAGGCTTTTATCTATAATATAAGATCGATTCTTTTGAAATATTTATTAAGTATTTGTATTTTTAATGTACTAAATATGGATTGAGAGCTTTCATTTCCGAATCTGGTAGAACATTGTAAACAGATAAAAAGTTAAATGAAATATATGTGGCAATATGCATTATTGGTATATTTACGTCACTTAACATAAATACAATACATACTCGAAAGATAATGCATTCTAGATAGTTTAAAGAAAAATAAAGTTTTAGAATTAAACGGAAGTAAAGAGATGAAACGAAACCATATATCCATTAGAAAAAAGGAACACTATTATATTAACTGTAGTTGTGAACTTCCGGATTTTCGGTTAGGATTATGGTGTTTAGCGCCACTTTCAATAATATTTCGGTTATATCGTGGCGGTTAGTTTTATTGTTGGAGGAACCCGTAGAAAACCACCGACCTGCCGCAAGTCAATGGCAAACGTTATCATAGAGTTGAATCAAGTTCACTTCGCCATTTGTAGGAATTGAACTCACTTCTTTAATTGTCATGTGCACTGATTGCATAATAAAAACGTAGATATCTAATTGAGTGTACATGACACGTTTCTGGAATAATCTTCATCAGGTACGATCAAAATCGGAATACGGGAAAGTCAAATAATTTAAAACGTTTTTGGGAGCAAGACATTCAAAGGGCCTAAAAAGATACCCAAAATCAGCTAAAGTCATTTATGACTGAGGGAGGAGAACATTATTTTTTAGGGGTAAAGGTAACGAACATTACTTGCTACCTTACTTTGTTATTTAGATATCGTATATATTTATTTTTATGCCTACTAAAGTTGGCACTAAACACCAATCAATCATACTTTGCTATTTAAATATTGTATATATTTATTTTTAGGACGGAGATAATAGTGTAGTAGGTGACCTTGATCTATTAGCAGACGATAGATCTAAACGGACTAGTTACAGAACGCTTAATGACATTCAAGGTCAAAATTCACTTCTGCCGTTACCGTATAAAGCTAGTGGTTCATTTTTCCCAAGGCAGCTACGACAGAGTACATATTTTGCCCTGCGTGGTAAAAGAATACCAGCAGATGAATACATTAATACTGATGATAACGATCTTTTCAACGAAGAAAACATTCGGAATATCCCTACAAGTTCCCTACAGTCTAGCAGAGACAAACGGATGATTTCGTTGTTGTCGTTACCGGATCCACGGTATGAATCCTTGATCAGAAGAGTTATTGGCCAATCAATGAGGATGTCTGATGCCAAAGCTAAAGGTAATATTGGGCTTATATTAGACATTTTGTTTTACTGTTATGTTTATGTGTAACTATTTATAGCCTTTATCATCTAAATCACTGGAATATTTGAATTGAAACGACACCTTATTTATCTAGATCACTGGTATGTTTGAATCTAATCGAAACTATTTATGAAAGAGCCTTTTTAGGAGGGGATTAAATATTATAGGTGTTTATCGCCACTCTCAACCTTAGTTCACCCCCGGGTTTTTAGGGGTTCGTGGTTTTTCAGTTGTCTGTGTACTCATTTTCCTTTTGTCCTCGTATTGACCATTGTATTGCCTGTCGTTCTTTTATTGCTTTTCGTAGTCCAGAACTTTGTTATTTATTATTTTATTATGTTAACTTAATTCTCCCTGTTATCACATATGCTTGCTTAGATGAATAAGATATACAGAAGAGAACAAATGTTTGACACGGAACAATATGTCAGCACCAATTCTTCAATGCTATTATATATTTATACGCATGTCCAAATTTTTCAGATGTGTTTATATGTCTTCACACTAACTCGTTTGTTGTACATACAATATCTTTTCATTTAAAACATTGTTTTAAAACATTATCGACAAGGAGAGTAGGCAGTTGATATTTGATCATTATTCCTGTTTTTGCGCTTGTTTTGCATGTTATGTTTCCTGGTTTAGTGATATTCCTTAACCCATTCATTATTTTGTGGAGGTTGCTGATGAATAAGATACGACATCCCAATACATTCCTTCCAGTAGCATAAACGTAATCTGTGACCGAAAATACTATATTCCATAAGTGACGTATCGACTGCATATTTGTTTTTCTGTCGCCCATAACGAGGTCAATCTCTTGTGGAACCGCTCTGGTGAGACTATAGTTTGAGAGGGTATAATATCAGACATCCACAACATACAGCTTGTGACACACGCGTACCTGGAACATGCGTTATTGTGTTGGCTATATTACTGTTAGGTCTGATCTATTCAACCTCGAATAGTGAATTGGCCAGTTAACTACAGAGGGTTTGTGGTTCTTCTGCGTAATCCGGTTGCATCCAATAGTTAAACGGACAACCATTATATAATTGCAATCTTCTTGAAGTTGCTTTGAAATACATAACACATGATAATTGTCAGTATACAATATCTGTTCGACAGAAATCAGTAACGTAATAGGTTTCATGAGTGTGTAGACATATTTTGCATATTTCAGCTTTTTTTTTACATTTTTGAAAATCGTTTACCAATGTGCTTTCATTTAGAAAAACAAGTACGCAATGATCTCAGCAGATTCTAATGTTGAAATGTTCATTGCATCCAATTACATATAGGGTTGTAACAAGCCAAGCCCTATTAATATACTTCAAATATGTCCGTTTCTATAGTTATCAATTTCATAATGCATTGTTTTAATCAAACAGAATGTTTTTACTAAATGTTACGTTCGTAAGATTGATATTCTGGGGGGATTGTTTTTTTTTATTAGATTGTCATGTATGTCGTAGAAAACAACTTTTGAAATCTTTAGAAATATTTCAATTTTACTAAAGTTTAGGTTTAAAAGATTGATATTGTAAGGTATTTTTTATTAGATTGTCATGTATGGCGTCGAAAAAAAAAACTACTTTTCAAATTTTTTGAAAGAAATATTTCAATTAATGATTAGATTGTCAGAAGAAGACAAAAACTTTTTGAAATATTTGAAAATATTTCAATTTTACAAAAGTTTAGGTTTAAAAGATTGATATTGTAAGAGTTTTTTTTTATTAGATTGTCATGTATGGCGTCGACAAAAAAACTACTTTTCAAATTTTTTGAAAGAAATATTTCAATTAATGATTAGATTGTCAGAAGAAGACAAAAACTTTTTGAAATATTTGAAAATATTTCAATTAGTGTCTTGTCCCATTTGTAGAAATTGGTATGCAATAAGAAAATAATATCTCTATTGTTTATCATCCTTGATAAAGAACAAAAGAGTGGGAAATAATATTATCATTGATTCCTGCAACACAATGTCAATTTATAGAATGGCATTATAGCGATAATGACAAACAGTTTCAAGACTTAAAATAGTTTGTTATTTTTTCCGGAGCACCTGAGTTCACCCCCGATTTTTAGTGGGGTTCATGTTGGTCGATCATTATTTTTACCTGTATGTTTTGTAGATCGTTGTTTGTCCTTTTTCTTTTGCCATTGTGTTTTCTGTTCTTCTTCGATTATCCCTTTGGTATCTTCAAACTCTTCTTTTATAACTTATTTTTTTAATTTTATATAAAGACAATGAATAGTATATATCGATGTGTCTTAAAATGAATCTGAGACATTTTAATCAACGAAGAGGAAAGAATTGATAAATAGATTTGCTTTCAAAGTGTATAGAACAATCTTTAATTTACACTGAAGTAAAAAAAACAAAGAATCAAGAAGTGAGAGATAGATTTGTTTTCAAAGCGTACAGAACAATCTTTAATTCACACTAGAGTAAAAAAACAAAGAATCAAGAAGTGAAAGATAGATTTGTTTTCAAAGCGTACAGAACAATCTTTAATTCACACTAGAGTAAAAAAAACAAAGAATCAAGAAGTGAAATAACTTTTGTTTTCAAAGCCGTATAGAACAATCTTTAATTTTCACTAGAGTAAGAATAAGGAACAAAGTTCGTCTTGCGAGATTGACTCTTAATCTGGAAATGACTGAGACAAAAATATATACAGCCAATCCTGTATTAAGAGGTCACATTTAGGACAAAGAAAAAGTGGTCATTTAAGACAGGTGACCTTTTAACAGAAGTTCAATTAATATGAAATTTTATATGACAGAACAACAAAAATGTGACATTTTATTGCAGTTGACTGCTTAATAGAGGTGACCGCATGGACAGGTTTTACTGTTTTTTCTTCTGATGCTAACGATCGACATGTTATCCACGTACGGACTACGAGTCGTATCACCAACCGATGCCGACTCTTTTTTTTTTCCTCTAAGACAGATCCTATCATCTTCTATTAAGAATTAATGGTTTTCTCCATTTGTTGCGCGATACAAATTAAGCCCTTCGCAAATGGATATCACTACTGATAAAGGAAACTTTGTCGTTATGAAGCGTATTATAGACGTTTGTATGACAGCAGTGCCTTCGGGGAGGTTCGATCCGAGAGACAAATTAACACCATTGTATTTTTCCGTCCACACTATTGTGACGCGGAATATTACAAAGTGACAGATAAAGGCTAGGACAATTTTTGCCAATCATATTTTCACAATTTTTACCAACGGGCGTCAGATAATTTTCTGTAATTGGATAAGTGATCTTGGATCCTGGTGTTTAAGTCTAAAGGCATGGAACGAAATGACGAAATAAGCCATATTAACAAATAAAATAATACTATATATCACGCTAAGCTCTACATTAATGGATTCATATTTATTAATCTTCTTAATAACACCTAGTATGTCTGCGACGAGCTGCATCATTATAGTAATATTAACACTTTGGGGCATTTTTCTTCAATGCCATTGATATTTATATTGAATGCTATTAAATTAGAATAGAAATGTACATATAATTTCGCATTTTAGTAATTAAGTTCTTGTTCCCTAAATTTTAAATTGTTTAGAAGAGTTTGAAGATACCAAAGGGGTAATCAGAATCCGTAAATCTAAGATACCAAAGGGGTAATCAGAATCCGTAAATCGAATGACAGACAACACAATGGATATAAAAGGACAAAATGACATATGATCTACAAAACATTCTTATGACTACGAAGCTTACCTGAAGAAGATTATTTCAGAGACGGTCGGTGCACTAAATTAGATATCTACGTTTTTTTTTATTCTAATTAATTATTGTATCTAGTTAGATGTAAATTATCTTGTGACTTTCATCACACCTGATGACGGGTATCTAGAAACGCGTCGTGCGCACTAAATTAGATATCTGCGTCTCTATTTAGGTAATATTTAATAAATTATTGCTCAATCTGACATTGAAACATCTGGGTGTATGGTACACAATCATTATTCATGATTATTAACTTCCATCTTAAGAATATAACGGCGAAAATGTGGATTAATAAGTCCTATTGCTCGACTGTTATGATTATAGGTGATGCATTTTATCAGTTTTAAAAGTACCGTTCTCCTGAAACATTTTCATGACAACGATATTTTGATTGGATTTTGCACCTATTACAAAAAAAACTGCCTTAACTCCGCCACTATTTATTGAAGTGCTTATTCCAAACTAGGAAAATGAGCGATCATGTACTGGGGGTATCAATTTAGCCTATTTCTAGGATTTTGATATTTTATTTTGGAACTGTTCCGACATTGTGGTAATTTTTTGGTTGTCGTTTTACACAACATTGATAACAAGGAGATATTTCAAGCGTTATACAGAATTGAGATATTAATTTATTATTTTATGATAATACAATATGACTTAGGCTTAGTTATCATTGTTGAAAGTACTACTTTCCTGAAGTTGTTATTTATGTTTGTGACATCCAACGCTAGTACGAGAAGATATTTTCAATCTTTATACAGAACTGAGAGACACATATATTCATTGTTGATGATAGGAATCATGGCGATAGACAGGAAACTCAAAAAAGACCTGCTGATTGAATTTAATGACATAACATGGACGTCATGCCTTATCAACACATAGAATTAAAATTTGTAATTTCCCTTTTTTAAGATAAAATCTTAGATTTTAAGTTCTCATTAATTAAATTCATTATGGTTTTGCTATCAGGAAATGCTAATCTTTTTTTATTTGCCTGTAAAACGAACGTCCGTTGCGTGATGATGTGTTCGTTCATGATAAAATGTTCAATGTCCTCTCTAGACCTTTTCATGTGTATTTGTATTTATCTTGTATTTGATCTTGTACTTAATGTCACACGAATGCGCCCAACTAAGCATGATATAATTTTGGCTAAATGTTATACAGTGCATTAGCGAAATAGTAAATAAACATTAGAGAAAACCAAAGGGGCAATCAAGAATAAACAATCAAGAGACATTGTAAATAAACGTTAGAGAAAATCGAAAGGGCAATCAAGAATAGACAATCAAGAGAAACTGTAAATAAACGTTAGAGAAAACCGAAAGGGCAATCAAGAATAGACAATCAAGAGAAACTGTAAATAAACGTTAGAGAAAACCGAAAGGGCAATCAAGAATAGACAATCAAGAGAAATTGTAAATAAACGTTAGAGAAAACCGAAAGGGCAATCAAGAATAGACAATCAAGAGAAACTGTAAATAAACGTTAGAGAA